>JACDJE010000015.1:4562447-4842405 GCA_016647715.1 Pavo muticus | reverse complement strand
AAAAAAAAAAAAAAAAAAAAAAAAGAGAAGGAAAAAGAATACAGATTTTAAATTAGGCATTAATAATGTGATTTTGTGATGTACAATTCAAAGGAATGAAGTTACCTTCGAGGAACATTATGAGGATATGGAATGACTATAAGCTGGGAGTTTGGTATGATAGCTGTCCATTCTTGTTTTCTTACGGACTGAAAGTAAAACAAAGGCTATGTCAATTCCTAACAAGCCAACACTCTTAAAAGCAAAGTATTTTCTCTGTTGAAATATGGGAAAGGAAAAAAAAAACTCAGAAGCAACTGGTTTTTTTAAAGTGACTTTTTCCCTTACATTTATGTAAGTCTTTTATTCTGAAAGCTCCAAAGCACTTTAAAAACAACAACAAAGTCTAAAGCAAGAGAAGTGCTGATGACATGAAACACAGTATCTGCTCAAAAGGCAGATGCAAAGCAACAACATAATAGGGAAAGAAGAAAAGAACCAATTTTACAAAGGAATTTTACCAATTATCCAAACCAGAATTTCACGGGTACACTGATAGAAGTACCTCATTTTTTAAAGCAACATAATCAGATTTTTTTAAGGATTGTGAACAGTCAGGACCCTTTTATGTTTCACCTCGAGATTAGACACTCACAGTAACCTCTACCTCCTATCATATTGATCATGGTGCTATCACTGAAGTAGAAAGGATTGTGCGAGTTCACAGGCCAGCCAGAGCAGCCCCAGGGAAATCTTACAGCTGAGACCATAATAATTGGACCATCAGGTCTAATACTCGTTTATCATTTAAACAAGCACCATATGACTAATGCTTATACACAACTTCAGTTATCTTTTAGTTTTATTGTTGGCATTGGAGCTTACACCCATCTTAAAAACCAGATGTGCAAGGTATTTTTTTTGACAAACTCTTTTCTGTATTCAAACTTACCTTGATATTCATACTTATGACATAAGTGTCATTAGCAATTTTCCTATCCAGTTTTTCTATTATGAAAGGTTATACCAGAAATATTAGCTTGAGAATCATAAATTTTAACTAACCTTTTCTCCTAAAGGACGAGGAATGCCAACATACAAATGATCGAGGAAATTAGCACTACGTCCCAAGCCCAGCACATTGTATGGCAACTGGAGAGCAAAATGTGCTGACTGGCTGAGCTGTCCAGCTGAAATGAAATCAGAAAATAAGAAAATAAGCTTTTTGAAGAAACCCTTTCTATACAAGCACATGTCAGGGTCAACTATAAAAGCGTTTCAATAACAGTAATTGCATTAGTGATTTTTTAAATTTTTAATGTCTCAATCCCACGCTTCCTAACTATTTATGGGCACTTAATTGGAAAGTAGCTTAAATGCTTTAGATTTCTAGGTAAGAATTCTTTCAAGCACCTTTTCTGTGCCAAACGGCTATTTGTTACAAGTTGAGGAGAAATGAGCTATTCGCGCTTATTTAGACATGGCTAGTACCAAATCTCTTGCCCCACTGACTCACAAGCTCAGACTCAACATGAGAAGGTTCACTTTAACTCTTACTAATAGTAATCACTAATTATTGTTTATTCTTGTGTCACAAAATTAGCTGAGAAAATGCTCATAAACAAATTCTCACATAATAATTTGATTTAATCATGGCAGGATTACAGTCATTGCAAGTTACATCCTATCGAGGCCATGTAATTACAAAGAACTAAATAAGAGACTATCTGGTAAAAATAACATTCTTTCCTCCTGAAAAGATAGTCGGAAAACAGAAGCGTGCAGTTATTGACAGGTTCACTAACATGCCATTGCCAAGGTAGCCAATTTCTCCATTTAAATAAAAACCCTGACATCTTAATATCCAGCAAACTGATTCAGATCCTATGCAGATACTTTGTTCATTCCCTAGAAGGCTTCTTAGCAAGTGATGATTCCACAGCTTGATATCAGCGCCTCAAAAACCACGGTGAATTCAGCCCTTCCCAGACTACGAAGTTTAAATGATATTCCACCCACCACAAATCGAATTACATCATCAATAGACACAGTTTTTGTTGTTGTTGCTATTGTTGTTTTTAAATATGACAGCAGTATCAGGATTTCTTGAGTGTCAATTTTTTCTCATTACCTTTGGCTGTGTTTTAAAAGCAAACAAAACATCTAATACGCTATAACACAACAAAGAACTTCCTTTAAAAAACATTCAGTAATGCTGATTTCTGAAGGACTTCTCCCAAAAGAACAAGGAGTAACATTTAATATTGAAAGGTTTTTCGGATGACTTTTGAGTGAAATACTTCGGATTATGCGGAGACTGTAACTTAGGTCTTCCTTTTTCCTTTCATTATACAAATGAAATGAATGTCAACTAAATTAAAGGAAATAAAAGAAAATGTCATAGAGTGTGTGCAGTCAGCCTTTAAAGAGTTTAGAGAGTTAGATACTGCACTAGAATTCTTAAAAGCACTGAATAATTTCATGGCTGCTAATACTGGTTCTTATGCCTACTTGGATAAGGATGATGAAATCTTACGCTTCAAGATGTAAGTAAATCATTTGCAAAGGTCAGGAAGGAATGCTTCCTACTACGCAGTACAAATACTCTTTTTTTTTTTTTTTATTTGCCTTAAAATGGGGAGCAATCAGCTAAGCAGGACTTGGGAGGATGTCATGTAGAAGGTTCTAGTTTACTTTAAAGCCGACTGATTACAAATATGTGAGATGACTGAAGCTATTTCTTGCTTTATTCCACTTGTATCTATCAATTTCTACAGAAGTTTGGTAATAGAAAAGTAATAAAAAGGACAAATGTTTATCTAAGAAGCTTAAAAACCTTGAACAACAATTAAAAAATAAAAAATGACTGAGACTACTGTTAAAATAAATAAGGCAATAAATTGTTAATGTTTAATTAATCAATATTTACCTGAAGTTCGCAGTTACTGATAATTAGTTTACTTATGAAAATATTTCCAATTTAAATTAAACTGCAATTCCAGTGACTTGCTATGTTGTAAAATTACTGTAGACAGATTTCTACTTATGCCAAGAAAATCTGAAAACACCATTCCATGTTCAATAGGAAGGTGGGATTTATTGCTTACATTAAGATTGTTCTTTAAACTTTCCAAAGCGTAAGCAAGCAAGATGGAAAAAGGAGTTGTTGCTTCAGTTTTCTTTACTTGACCAATAAAACTTACTATAAACAAGATTTAAAAAAAAAAAAAAACCAAACACAAAGCAGCCTTCACCTGTACATGCTGTGTATTATTAATACTCCTTTAAAGACTATTACATTTTCTTATTAACAGCACACAGTCTTTTCTTGTGCATGTTTTTTAAAAAACAGCTATTTGGAAGCACTCAGATACACCACGTGCTATGAACTCAGAACGTGGTGTTGTCATAAATGCTTTTGTTTTAATTGCAAGTCACTAAGTTTGCTTCAAAAAGCACAGAGTAAGAAAACACACCATTTTAAGACACGGTTTTCAGTGGTTTCAGCCTGTCAGTCTGAATTTTTATGAAAAAGCTCACAATGTTAGGCAGCCAAACCTCAGAACACTTCTGCAGTTTGATATTCAAAAACTGTTCTGATCATCTCCGTATCCATCTCCTTATTTTCAAAGTCTGGAATATAAAATTTGAAGCAATCCATACCATTAACCTTTTGAAAGCCTTGTCTGAATACCGAATTATGTGTTGTCTGCAACACAGACAGTACTTGTTCCGTTATATCTGAATGAAGACGTATTCCTTCTATTTCCATTATGCTGACATAAACTTGCTGAACGTCCTCAACAGCTTACTTCAGGGTGACTTCACCTAAGCAGTATAAGTGCTCAAATGAAACCAATTGAACTTTATTAATGGAATGTGCTTGCATTTACATGTAGATGCAATGCTTTCTATTATTTTTTTAAACAGAACTGATTATGCGTGAATCAGGACGTCTGAACCAGCTTAGTTGAACCTGCATGACTATATTCACAATACCGATACTTCTTCAACCAGTTTAAACAAATTCTGAGGAAATACAGAGCAGAATATATGAGACCGCTACAAAAACTTCCAGACTAATGGCAACTTCCATTTCAGACCTGTACTCTTTCTTTTTTTTAATTATTAAACTTCAATTACTAAGCTCCATTTGCAGATACAAATTATTAAAGCCATTCAGATTGATTTAAAATATAGTAAAAATATTTAGGCTTTCCAAAGTCCCCCAGATTTGACATATTAGAGGACTGAATCGCCAAATATATTTTCATACAAGAAAACACTACATTGTTTCTTCCTGTTGCTACGTTTTCCTCTAACTGGAAAAGCGACGTATTTGTCAAAAGCTGCTATATATGTATGCATATAAATAGTAACTGTGAATACTATAAATAGCATTCGTGAAGTATGTATTAACTTGTAAAAAAAAAAAAAATGCCAACCATGCATGCTTCCCCCACCCATGTCCTACAAAAACGTAACGAAGAGTCGCTTAGTTTTAGACGTGCATTCTTTTNATTCAAGATTTTCTGAGAACGCTCCATTCTGATGGACTTTCTTAATCTAAAAATAGTATATAAATTCAAAATTATTATCATTATTCAGCAATGTTTTATTTAATTAAAACAGTTGAACAGTTCATTTTCAAGTACCAATATCTATTTTAAATAAATTATTTGGAGAGAGAAGATGTGCTTAAACATCAAAGTACAGTTATGGGGGTAAAAAAAAAGGAAGGAAAATCAAAGGGAGTTGTGGATTATTGAGTGATGAACCGTGTCATGTACCTATGTGAGAATAGGAGGAGCAGACGTGGGGGGGAAATTATCTGTTAAGGTAGGAGGGACAGGGAACAGCTACAAGAGAAGATTTTAAATAAAGGTGTTCTTTTTTTCATTTTTTTCCCCCCTCTTCAAACAGAGAATTTAAGCTGATATTATCACATCCAGTTCGGTAAAAAGACCTTTCAGATGAGTTGAAGAAAGTTCACTGGAGACAACAAATGTTTTGCATCATGCCTCAAAAAATAATAAGTTGTAAACCATGAGAATAAATAATGAACCTATGAAAGCTAGTATCAAATCTTGGAAAACAGTAATTGGCTAGAGTGAGGCATAAGGTGACAGAAAAGATGATGTTAATGCGAAACTATGAAAGATGAACCTTATTTGATGTTAAAACGTGCATTATTATTACTATTATCTTGGCCAAGTATTTCTATTCTGGAATAACATACCTCATGACACTAAGATTTGTTTGTTTTTTGTTTTTTACAGTGAAGGCAACAGTATTTCAGTCATCTTGACAATCAAGTGCTCATCAACATCTGCTGAACATCTGCTTCCTAAGCCTTCTCTTCATTTTGGTAATTAAGCTAATACGACCAAAAACCTCTTACTACCTTTTATCAGAAATTAATCTGATATCTTAAAATAGGCTTGAAGAAACGGTTGGTTTCCTTTGAAGCAGGTTTTTTTAATTTTTGACCTATATTTAAAGTTCACAGCTTTTGCAATTCAGCTCTGCAAAAATAACTCAGATTCCCGAGTTCCCCTTTTAGGCCTTTCACTGTGGATACTGTAATTTGAGAACTGAAAGTTCCACAGGTGGTTTGCAGGGTCTCTGGAGACGATTAAAAGATTTGAAATAGAATTAATACATCTACGTGTAGCTAATCTGCAGAACCATCAAAACCAAGTACATTTCTTTCCCTTTCCTCCTTTTCTTTCCTTGTACCCACGTACCCAGAAGTTGCTACCTGGCATCCCATGGCTGAATTTGTCCCACAGTGTTTTGCCTGGCCTTTATGATTGCCCTGACCAAGACTTGGCACACTTCATAGATTGGGCACCCAGCTGTATTACACAAGTTTTTCTTGTACCTGACATGACCCAGCCGCTGTGATGCTGCATAATAAATCTCACTGCAAAAATCAGTCAATGGAGACAACTGGAGAAAGACAGTAGTCTCAAGTCTCAAACATGCACAACTTGGCCAGTCAATGTTTGGATGACACATTCTTCTAGTCAGTAACTGTCTTAGTTATGTATGTGAACAACTGTCAGCATAATTAGGCCCCAGCTTATTCAAAACTAAATAGTATTGCAAAGGCATAGTTACACTTACTGTTATTTTCCGAGGACAGTCATTAGAACAGAGGCCACTGAGAACTGCAAGAACAAAAAGTTTACAGTATTTATATTAACAAGTCATCTTACACAAGCACAACCTCAAAAATCTATTAAAATATACTAATAGATGTCATGTATCCATTAAGATACATAAAGAAAATTGATCTTATCCTTTATGACTTATGCACAGAAAGCATTCTAATTTGCTTCAAGTACATTACTTTGCAGAAACTAATCAGCTAATCACTGTTTTCTCATACCTCACTGGTTAGCTTGCTTCCAAAAGAAACATTTATCAGTTGAAAAAAATCCCAATTAAAACATGTTAAAATGTAGTAGACTGTATATTTAACTCATTACCCTTTACTTCTAACCATTTAAAATATACTTGTCAGAAATTCAGCTTTACTTTTTTAACTGGAAAAGATGAAAGTAAAGGCTTTTCCCTATATACAGGTGATAGCTTTAAAACTTGATTCAAAACAACTCCCATTACCTGTTTATTCTGTGTTATTCAGAAGTATGATAAGCAGATGTGCATAATGCTTCTTAATATCTAAAGCATACGACAGTTGTTGAATTACTCGTCAGCTTGAAAAATCAGTTGATTACAGAAATGTTAAACATTTATAATCAACTAAGGGACAATGAAAGCCATCTGTTCTGTAACCTAGAACATCCTGTCACATTAAATATTAGATGCACAAAAGCTTGGGTACAAAATGTGTGGTGACAGTGAAGTACTAAGTGGTGTACGTAACACAGTGTAATAGTCTGATCAAAATGCATCCCAAACTAGAGTCAGAAGGACTGTTTGTATTTCCTGTGACAATCTTAACTGAAAAGATTCCAAAGTTAAAATTTCTAGTTTGTGACTTAACATTTTTAAACACCCAAATACAGAAAAATCTGTAATCTATCTATACAGTCAAAAAGAAAGTCGAGACAATTAAGGTGAAGGTATGGCAAAGTACAATTTGAAGATGGTGTCTGTATCTAATAATAGACAACAATCTACAAATTTATTTTGTATGTCAGACAAAGATGCATGTTCAAGTGGAGCCATCTCTTCCTATTTTGATGCAAAGCAGCACACTGCAATTTGCTGTTCAATTTCACTGTGGGAACAAATAACCCGACCAAGTTCATTTGACTACTTTCATTGTCCATATACCAAATAAATGAACACAGTGCATTTAGTGATACACCAATGGGCCTAAAGCCTGTTTTATTATAAATACTCCCTCCTGTGTCACAGCAGAAATGTTTTTAAGCTACTCTAATTTCCATTTTCTGGGGCTTCTACAAGAACATGAGCATACCCGAGTACGGTGCTAAAAATCAAAGCAACCCTTTTTTTAAGATATATGTAACACCAACGCTGAAAATCATTCTATTACCCATTCAAAGGATCACACAATTGCCTTTCTAATATAGCTTTGTGAAGTGAAACAATTTTCTAGAAGGTTTTCTGCATGCTTGTGATTATTACACTACCCATACTCAGTATTATTTCAAGAATACAGCTTCCATCAGCATGACAAATCATTGTAGTCTAATACGATGAAAATAAAGCCCTAACTATGGAATAAGTAACACATTAATCAGCCCCTAGCAGTGGATGCAGTTGTGTTTATCTTACAGCATGCAGAACGTACGCTTCAGAATCATTATGTATATTTAAATAACACAAAGGCAAACGCAATCTCTCCACAGTGAACCTCCTGTTTTTCTTGTTCAGTTTTCTCTTTATGAGCTCACTTACAGCCTCACCTTTTATCCCTCCTCAAAAATGAAGGAAGACAGCCAAGCAATGAGCTCAAAGCTCAACACCTTTGCAGTCTGGAAGAACATGGTAGGGCATGCAATTTGAAAACCTAATTACTCTCAATTACAAATATCATAATCTAACACTAGCCTTTTAAACCAAGGCTTTAATTAATTCACATACCCTTGCCATGGTATCTGTCATCCTAAATTGTTATGATAAGATGTATTTTATGCCATGTAGTACTTTCAGGCTGAAAACATCAAACTGACTCAGACATGGAAACGTACTCTCAGAATAGATCATGCAGAACACACAAAATATGCTCCATGCAGAAGATCACTGAAATGAAACCAGTCCATTTTGCCCTAGATTCCACATGATTTCTAAAGGATAGGGGAAGAGAAACTCTAGTAAATTAGGCTTGATGTGACAGGGGTATGGGCAAGAGACAGAAGTCCTTGCTGGAAAGAAAATACCGCAACCACTCAAGGCACAAATGAAAATCAATACGTTTGGTTACTTTTTCTTGCCTAAATTCTGAAAATAGGCAAGATGAAAAGATAGTCATGGTGGACAGAAAGCACGTTCATTCAATACTGCTTTAACGTCTTACGGTTCTCTTCCGTATTATTATGGCTTACGTATGTATAAGCATAATTACATTTTCTCAGGTTAGTGACTAATAAGCTGCTGTTCCTCTAAATTTTAAATACCAAGAGACATTAAAGTCTAAGTTGAAGAATAGATATATGTAGATTAATGTTGCTTTTACAGTGACAGCACTACATTACATTAGGACGTAAGTGAAGGTATTGTATAGAAGATTCACAAAATGGAGCCCTTGAGTTCAGCCAAGTCCAGCCCTTTCCCTCAAAACCAGATATACTACATAGTTTGTTTTATCTAGTTGTATAAGCCTCTAATGTTCGAAACTCTGCAGCTTCTCCAGGAATTTATATTAGTACTTCACAAGCTGCTGTTTAGGAAATTACTTTTACTATTTACTCTTGTTTTAAGTTTGTTAATTTCTGTCATATCCTGCATGGACCCAAAAAAATCAAACACACTTGTTCCCCTATGGTTATATATCATGGATTGAAGACACAAATTTCTTCACATTTCTCTTTTAGAATGAATAACTCAGTTTCCCTGCAGATTATAATTTTTGACATTTCGTAATTAGTTTTCCTTTGAAAGCCAGAAGATCTTTTAAAGATCTAGTATCTGTCTTTAGAATTTTGCTAAGATGCAGATGTGGAGAACCAAAGCTCCAAAATGAAAGGAAGGTTTTAGACTGCCTCTAGGTAACAAGTGAAATACGACCTGCTTTCTAAGTAAAAGCACACTCCCAGAGACAATGAACACTTACTTGAAGGACATTATCGGCAAAATTGGTATTAAAAACCAGTAAAGTGATATTAGAACAACAGAAGTGCTAAGAATAGTGGGCAGAATTGCTTGGAAGTTAAATAAGTACTCTCTAACATAAAACTAGGTAAAAAACCCAACCCTTGAAACCAAACAAAAATGAGTTATCCAAGTATAGATTCTGCAATCTCTTTCTGCAGACCAAATATTTTCCATGCTGTATATTTTCAAAGTATTGCCATGCATACTGCATTACCATAATGTTATTGTATACAGAGGATCAAATATTCACGTTCCCCTCAAGATCTGATTTTGACCTGATTATATGGTAATAGCTTACCAATAACTTTAACAAAATATGCATCTGCTTCAAAGTTGTTCTTTAATGTATGGATAGCAAAGTCTTCACTGGAGTGGCCCTTGCTTACTACAATGATATCCAAGATCCCCTAGAGGGAAAAAAAAAAAAAAAAAAAAAGGTTGAATTAGAAATGAGAATGCTGATTTACTCTAGATAGTATCTAAATTCAGTAAATAAATTCCCTCAGAGACACAAATGAAAAGAAAAAAAAAGCATGCAGCAAAGCCTACATTTCCACTACCAATTTTGATATATTTATTATCATATTAATCTATGGCAATATTAGACAGAGCACTCCGTCCACAGATAACAAGGATGATGCACGTGGTTTGTGTCTTCCATGGCACTGAAGAGGGCAGTTCAAACAGAGCAAATGGAGGGCCAGCAAACTTTTGGTCAGTGAATGGGCTGCTGCTACCTGCCCATCTTCCAGAAAGCATTTCAAGAGCGTGCAGAAATACCCCAGTCTGAAAGCACTGCCTGCCACTTGCTCTAAAGCCAATGTTTATACAAAGCAGTCTAACAATAACACAAAAACATATACAGCAACACAGGAGTGACACTGCTTGCCACAGTAAAGAGTTGAACTTACATCTTCGTAGATATCAAAGAAGGTTGCTACGACTGCATCTTTGATTTGATTTAGATCAGAGAGCTCCCAAAAAACTTTAAACATACGACGTGCGCTCTTGCAGCTTGCATTATTGCATGGGACATTTTCTAGTAAAAATGCTTGTTGATTGCTGTAAGACATGATGTATGAATAACAATTTACTTCCTATAAAATAGTAAATTAATTACAATATCTTTGTGATTTTGAAGCCAACTGAAATATATATATTCAATTAAAAAAATCACTCAAAAAGCCAGCAGACATTTAAAAACCAGTAAGCATTTACGTTAACCTTACAGCCAGAATTGAAACCCTTATGTCATGCCTGATTTAAACTAACAAATATGCTAAATAAATAGGTCCAAAACAGCAGGAATAACTTTGTTATTCTGACTCAAGTACAAGTGTACCTATCTACTGTTTTCCTTAATCCCTCACCATGGTCTTTTAGCTTATGTACTCCTTAAAACATATCGGTGCTTTTTTCATTATTTTATGACATGAAGGGCTGTAATATTGACACAAACAGATCATGTTACTAGGTGTAGTATAGCAAACAATCTCCCTTTTAAAGAAGTCATCTAATACACCTCAACTGGTCACTGGGAGACACAAACGAATGACTCAGGCTTCACACATGTACTCTGATGGCTAACAGTGCACACCCAGCCTCTGATACCATAAGATCACCACTCTCACTAGAACTGTGAAAACCTTCAGAATTTTACCAGCTGTGTATCTGATTGCTTGGCAAGTCTCAGTTACTACCCTGGAAGCCCACAGGGATCCATCACTGGGAACAGATGAAGTTTCCTCCTCTCTCTCTGAAGGGAGCCAGGAGACGAAGCAGCCAGCATTCTGCAAGGCTAGCTATGCATGTTAGAGCCAAGGGCAATAATCAAAAGCATTTCTTCATTACGACCTTGAACATAATGCCATTGCAGAGGGCGACAAGAAGGTGTTTTTCCATATCTTAACAGCATCCAAGGCCAACAGGATGCAGTCACAAACAGAAGCAAGTTCAGCACTTCTCCTTATGAAAGTCTCTGGTTTTCTTTATTTCTGCAGAAAATTTGCTAATAATAAGAATCGTAACTCACAAAATTCACATCTCTGTTCCTTCCATTTCAGAGTTGGAGGAGGGCAAAGCATTTACCTTGTGGAAAAAATATTTCTGACGCTGAAGTAACAGTCTCTTTACACAGTATCAGTATTTCAAAACCTGCACTGGCATCAAAGATGCATCAAAAATAAAATAGGATATTAAAATACTTTCCTCAAAACATTATGATCATGTTTCTTGAACTTCTGTGAAAAACAAAAAATAGGTCTCTATTTTTCTGCCCTATGCCTGAATTTGACTGAGCCTTAATATGAACAACCTTTTTGTAATTCCACTGTTAAAAGTACAAGTACATAGAATTAATGCTCAGCCAAAAATCAAATTAGACTATCTACGATATTTAGGACAGTGTATTATCTGAACCTGAGAACTCATAATCACAACTTAAAATGAATGTGAGCATTTAATTTCATGTATTATATCAGTATCATGTCAAATTAACCAACTATAAAAGTAAGGCGACAACTCGAGCTAAGCAAATTGTTCCAATCTCTTTTTCATCACCTTGACATATTCTTTTTAAAAAAATTGCAGTAAACTTTTAAAAAGATGTTTTCTTTCAATTCTCATTTTTCAAACAGCAAGAAATTATTACATGCTATTTAAAAAACAAAGACGAAAAACTGGCATTACACTTAAATACAGAATATTGTTCAAGTCTAAGTGATAAGCCTTTTGAATGGATAGACAAGTTTATTCACTGTAGGAGGCTTTTTTATTCCCCTTTCCTTGGTAATGTGCATTTAATGACTTTGAAAACATCAAAATAATACCAAATGCATTGGGAGAATAAGGGAAGATATAAATCAAAACATCATTTAGAATGGAAATGCCAATTTTCTTTACCCGTCCACATTAGAAAGAAACAAAGACAAGCAACAAGGAAAAAGTCTATTTAAAAAAAAAAGCATAACTATAGGTTGCCTCATAAATACTAAATTTTAGTACTGTATTTTAAACAAGTTCTTTATCCAGCTTGCTTCTGACAGGTGATAAAACTAACAATGATTTAGGAAAAGATGGTCTAGTTTAATTAGAGTCCTTACAAGTAGACACATGCAAAGAACTAATAAACACACACACACACACATATATATACACGTTGATTTTAAACTGTGCATGAGTGCCTGGAAAACTTCATACAAGTGTATTATACTCAAAACTTTTCATTCAACTGTCCATATTCAGTTTTTCACTATCTCCGTATCTCCATCTTTACTACTATTTATCACCGAAGTCTGTGATAAAGTAATGGTATACTTGGAAATACAGTATCTATTTTACCAGTGAAAACATTCTCTTTGAATGAAAGCCTCGCTAAAAAAAATGATTCCTTAGATTACATGTTTGCAATTCAAGATGCCAATTATTAGTATCTAATTAAAACAAGTTGGAAACAAATCATTAAGTAAAAAACGTTTCATCTAATTACGTGGCAGAATGAAAGATAGGCATTTATAGGTTTACATGCAGTACTTGCACTTTCTGCATTGCAAATTTAAAATCAAGAAGTGAAAAAATTAATAAATTTAGGTAAGATAGCAAATAGAGATGAACCAATGAGTAACTACTGATAAAAACACCTATTGTTATTCTACACACACACAAATCCCAATATAGTCATAACTAGAAGGAAGAAATATTCACGTATGTAGCCTGAAGAGAAATCTGCAGACTGGAATTCTAATGTGGAGGTTCTCACTCAAGTCAAAAGAACATTACATGCCTTTATTGAAAATACAGGATACGGCAGGAGATGAAACACTGTGGTCTTATGGCAGCTCTATGAATATTTGAAGCTATTAATCATTTTCTTAACTTACTCACCAGGATGGTCAGCAAGCCAAAGTTATTCTTAACTACAATAGATGTCTTTATTTCAGTGTTTGGTGGGGATTTAAAAGAACTGATCTGAAAGTACTTTCCAGAATTATAGCAAAAAATAATTTATTTTAATGATATTCTTCCATCATCATGTATCAGTATATTTTCAGATGAATACAGTGTTTTTGCCTCTTTTAATTTCCTTCAGTTAGGCAGCATCTAGAAGCTAGGCTTTCTAAACTATGGTGCAGATTGAGGTCAAGAGTTTACAAAAATGCTTTATCATTTAATCACAGTAATCAATCACAGAAATTAGATTTGTAGATGTAGCATGAAAGGCTTCAGAGAAAGAAATAAACAGCTTGATTCACAAGTGTTTAAAATCAATTAAATAAGGTTTCCATTTTAACTTGCTCTGATTTAAGAGGAGCTTTTAATTTAATTCCCACACATTTAACTCTCTACTCTATGACCCAGTTATACATTTTAAAAGGAAGCATTTGCTTGTGTTTCTCAGAAACAATGACTTCATAGTACTGTGAAAGTCACATTTGGTAAGTGGTATAGAAAATGTTTTCCTTACTTTTCTATGAATATTGGGATTATACAGTGTTAACATGCAGTTTATTCCTTAGTTACTTTTTTTTTCCAGGCTTCCTCAGCTCTCTGAACCTTACTTTGTGCAGCCTGTCAAATCACCTGCCAGTACTCTCAGTCCTTATGCATAATCATGTGCCTTTCAACTTTGAAGTCAAGTTTCAAAATAACTTTTAAGACACACCCAACTGAATAAGTAATTTCAGAAGCAAGGAAAACAAAGACAAGTATAGCACAGTAGTTCATTGCAGTAAGACAGGCAACATCCTGGGCTTTTATAGGAGTAATTATTTATGAACTATGTAAACATTTACATATTATTACACTGTCCTAAGCATAAACCTGGCAGAGAAGAGAGGCTCCCAATAATATTAAAAGATAACTTAACCCTCCCTCCACCTCTGAACTCCAGAAATCCTCTTGAAGTCCTTTTGAAACATCCTAACCATCATGATACACACTCAGTACAGCCCCAAACGCAACACTTACGGGCCTTAAGTAAAAACAAACAAAAGAACTACCTTTTGCAGTTCAGATGCCCCAGTATTTCAGTGGAAAAGGAAAAACCTTGGTTGTGGTTTGCTGTCTAGACTTTTTACAATCATTATTCAGTGATGCTGAAAAGAAGATGCAAAATCCCAACTAAGCAAGGCTACGGAGAAAAAACCCGACATTCACGGTCTGAGTGGTTTAACTTGGTCTGTGTAGATGCTGGGCAGTAATAGAATCACCAGCTTCTCTGACACATTTGAAAAACAACAAAAACCAAGAAAAAAAAGAACAGAACAACAAACTGTACTGTTTATCTTAAGGCTCAGAAGTAGTGGCAGAGCTCTGTTGCTCACTGCTTTGTGTCTGAATCACAACATTGTGTAGGCAGAATACAAGCACACAGCTCTTCAGTTTTAGGCATGTGTCGGTATGCAAGGAACTCAAACACAGAAATGTCAGTGAGTCACTGATGTTTAAGCAGCCACTGGAGGATATGGATTAATTGTGACTTAAGAATCTAAATTCTGTCTATAAACTCTTCTAAGCACTGAAGTGAGCTTCTCGGTTGCTTTCTTTTCTGAGTATTAATTCAAACCATGAACTTGCACCCAACTCTCATAAAACATACAGAGCTAGATAATAAATACACCCGTGACAGACTTGATTTTTCCCTGTAATGCACTAGTGCAAGTATTCATCATAGATCCCAATGAGAAAGATATAAAGACTTCATACGGTATTGATTAAAATACCCTCTACAGGAGATGACATGAGAGAGAAAAAGTGAATATCACAGATAATCTTAGAACTCTTCGGGTGCTGAAAAACACAAATTGTGCAGTACTAGACAGACCGAAGGACAGGGCACAGCATACTGTGCACATCCTATCAGTAGTGAGGTTCACTGGCATTATGGTCTCCAGAGCTCTTTTAGATTTTTCTGAAAAGTAAACAATCCTATTCATCATTTCTACTGTCAAGCGAAACAACTCACATAAACACACACATCACTTCAAGGTAAAGACAAGGACATGCCAGTGGGATCATCACCAGGTGCCAAGTGGGAGCTGCCCACAGGCTTCTCTGTTAGCTGCTAAGTTTGTCCTGCAGCCAAGTGATATGTGCAGAACAGCACAGGCATGCTTGTAACTCAGGTCAACTGTTATGCGGATCACTAACTCCTCAATGTACAATAGTCTCCCAGCTTGGATCACTACACCTGCCGTAACACCAGACTGCAGCAAGACAAAGGGCTGGAAGGCAAACAATGAAGAAAAAAGTAGGAGAACAAGTGCACTGACAAAGTTAATAGGGAACGCTGGAAGCTTTTATTTTCCTTCCCTCTAAGATTTAAAACACTGTAGTATATATTCTACTGACAGCACACATTTTCTGGCTGTGACCTGCCTAATAGGTTTTGATTAATTTCAGTGATTGCAGAGATGTAGCAAGATTTTGACAGCATACATTAATAAACTGAAGTTTGAAAAACCGAATCAGAAATGGTCCTCATCCTCAAATACTTCACCATGGCAGCTCTCTTTCCTCCCCAGACAATAATAAAAATATTTCTCTACTGTGCCTTGAAACAAATATAGACTCCTTGCTGCTTATACAAATATCTCTTTCTAATACATAAATCAGGAATCTCAAAGTAAAAAAAAAAGCCAAATTGATTTCTACAAACATCCTACATGAGCATAACAATTTTGTTGCCTCAGCTACAATCCTGAGTGATGATGATCCGCTAAGTGCCAGATGAATCCCAGCTACTCTAAGTGGGGCATCTATTACATTCTGATCACTTAAGCATATGCAACACCAGATAATCTTTTAAAAAAAGCAGAACATTTTGTCTTTGAACAACTGGTTGCTTGGCCTTCCATACAAAGGGATCTATTGGCAAAATAGCTCAAAAAAATTTAAGAGATTTCAGCTGATCAGTTGAGACTGCAGCAATGCTGAAAGGTATGGCCACTTCCTGCTGAGGACAAAAAGTATACAGAACATCCAAACAAATAAGAAGGAGCAAACTAAACTATCAACAACAGGGAGAGGTAATGAAAAATCCACAAAGCAGCCTCACTAAACATCCTGAAAGCAAAATGAAATCACGAAAAAAAAAAAATGTACGTGACACTCACGTAGCAAGGAATCCAATAACCGTGTATTCATCAGGGAAAAAGTGATTTTATAGTGGTACATTTCAGTAGTAAAGCTTAAATGAAAGAACTGTTTTGGAGGCACCCAGAAGAGGGGGAAAAACAAGCTTATTTCATAAAGTTGGATATAGATTGAAAATAGAAAAAAAATGCAGGGCAAGAAGAGAAGAATTCAAAATAAAAGAATAATTAAGTTGATATGAAACTAGTATTTGTAGCCTGAATGGGTTTCCCTGAACTCTCAGCAGACTGGTGTCACTAGCTAACACAAGTGTTCTTTTACAGAAGATGGGAAAGGACAAGGAGAGACAGCTCCTGTGATCAGGGAGGAAAGCCTAAAACGGCACTTCATACAGCCCTGGGCAGAGCTCAGACATGTTGTTCACCTGATAAAATGAATAAGATGCACTAAAATTAATAATTTGTATGACTGATGATCGAACATCCATATAATGGTCTTTACCTTCCAGATGTGTTCTTTAGTATAGCAAGGGCATCTGGGTAGCCATCCATGTTGTAATCTCCAATATGAAGGGTCATTGGAAATGAAACTTCTGATGTAGTTTTGTCAGTTTGATTTTTTACAAAGCCCCAAAGTGTGTCTTTATTTCTGAAGTCTTGCAAGACTGGAATCCACTGTGAAAGAAATTAAAAAAGAACAGATAGGTAAGAAAATGCATTTCATTTATGAAAAATACCTAATTCTATTTAAAACAACTGACAATTCTGTGCTGAGTCAGGACTCTGAAGCAGTTTACAAATTTTCAAGAGAAAATAATCCTTATTTCCTAACTCTGACACCAAATGAACAATGTAATACGAAATCTTTTCTATGTGCTTGGTTATTCCAGAACACACGCACAAGAAGACCCACAAAACTAGAAGACGACTGTACTGCCATCAAATTCGTGAAAGGAAACGCAAAGTATAATTTCTCCATGACAAGAAACAGAATGTATCTACACTTACCTAACACAAAGGGCTACACAGGTGCTAAATAGGAATTTATCTTAATTAAAATCTAAGTACTTTCACAAATTGGTAAGAAACTGAAGTACAAGAGTTAACATTTCAATTCTACAGAAAAATTCAGTGCCGTTTTTAAAGCCAGAAGTAATTTTCTATGTCAACTGATAATGTCTTCAGAAGAACTGAAGTGTGCCATCCTAAAGGATCACTATCAGCAATGTCAACAGCACTTCACAGCATCTTGAATGTCTCTCACCCAAGCCCTAATTTAGCTATTGCAGGAACCAGAATGAGATCCCTGACAGAATTGTTTCTTGCTGTGGAGAAACTCCCTCACTATGCAATGCTGCAAACAGCAACATTCCAGCCACATGACAACTGTGTGCATCACTTGGACCGGTCTCTTGAGATTCCATGCAACCGCATACACATTAGAAAAGCTCCCAGAATTATTTAAAATGTCCATTAAATTGAACTCTTTTTGGTCATCACAAACAGCTTAGAAGCCTGGAACAGATCTACTAGACATGCATATAATGCATTTCTGCCTGCATGAGTCACAGCATTTCAACTGTTAAGAAGATCTATAACAGCACTGCGGAAAATGCTTGAAATTATACATACTTTGTCATATTCCACCCCTGCTTCCCAAAACACGTGCGCCTATTTAGTTACTGTTAGCTGCTGAAGGTTTGAAAAATCTTAAGAAAAATACATAAATTTTAAAAAAGACTGAGGGAAAATTTTCAAGGAGTGACTTTTTATCACTTATCTCTCATGAAAAAGATCAATGATATTGTTGCAGAAGTACTGTAATTTTGTAAAACAGATTGGAATCAGAACCGTTAAATAAAATATAGTTTTTATTTTGCATGGAGCAACCAAAGCCATTGCATTAAAATACAATTGTATGTAATCGTGTACTTCCTATATATTCCCACATATGGTAACACTATTTTAAAGAAACAAAATTCGAAAAGATATTTTTAGGATTATTCAAAATGAAATGTTTAAGACTGTATCTAAATTTATGTAATGCTTTTTACTCTACTTAAAGATTCATAAAAAAGCTATTTCACAACTGTAAGTTCTACAATGAAATGCAAAGATATAAATCAGTAGGTGAAGAAAACAACTAAATCAGCAACTACATTAGTCTGTAGCTATTGCAGATGAAGGTAAAAAAGCCTGCAGTGGCCAAACACCAACCACAGTATGATACAGTGTTTGGGACTGTACTTCAGGTCTGGTAGCAATTCTTCTGTTTCTTCTTTCAAACTGTTAGTACATCTCAATCTTTGTTAGCCACTCAAATGCAACTTGGTCTGTCCTTTCTACGCATCATCCAAAAGAAAATTTATCTGAGCTTCAAAAGATTAAATCGTTAAGTAAAACCTATGGTGAAATAAATTCATCCTTGAAATCATTCTCTTAGATCTGTTTGGCTTTCTAGTAACCATCCAGCTGTGCCAAAAACAGCGTGAGAAGGAAATATGCCGCAGCCTGACAGACATCTATCAAAACAAAATCTTAACAGAGCAACAACTCTGAAGCCTGACATGCCACTGCATGCTTCTCCACAGCATAACTGTTTAGAACCACAAATTCTACAGATACCTATTTCCAACTGCTACATGCTTCAACTTATTACATCATATGCTATCATGAAACTGTCTTAACTGTTTTTCATTTTATTTCATTAAATGTCCCAATAAACAAGCAGGTGATAAGGAAGGATAGAACCAGGTCCAGTTAACTTAGTAAGAATTTCTGTAAATCACAGACAATCAATGTAAAATACAAAACAGAGCAGTGCGCGCATGAAAAAACATTCTTCTGTGAGAACAGAGATGCTGAGATTAGAAGGCAGAAAGAAATATACTGCCAAATTTAGAGTCACTTATTCTTTTAAAGTCACTTATTCTTATAGAATCATTCACCGGTATATTCCATCCTAGTTATGCTTCTTTAACTAGTTAGTAACCATGTGCTTTCCTTTCTAATACAGGGTGATTTTCTTGTGGGTAGGAAAGTATGTTACAGACTGTTCTAGAAATTTTCACTCAAAACCAGAAAATCTTCCCATAAACTTGGGCTGCAGAACACAAGAGGCACGTTGCTGTTTCTTGAATGAATAGAATGCTCATCTATAAATTCTGAGACATACATCAGAGAGGGTCTAACTTATGCAAAAATATATATATTTATAATTCGTTAGTAAAGAAATAATCAGTAATTCATAACGTGCTTAGGAAAAGGTATGAAATACATTATAGATTTCCCTAAGTACACTACAGTGGGTAGTGCTGTCAGCTGTAAGCAAGGCATTTACAGGACATGTGCTCTAGGTTCAAATTTTCAAATTTAAATGAAGTAAAACCATGTATTAGGGCGAACAAACATTAGGCTAAGCTGTGAATTGTGACTGTATTATAAAGCAAGGTGCTGTAAATACTTAAGTAGATCAGCACACACTTTAAAATAAATTAATCATAGTAATAAATTATGCTGAATTAGTTTTAATAGAAACCCAACCTTGAAGATACACAGTGAAAGCAATCCTCAGATATCATTTGGAAATGTACTTTGTTACAAACTATGAGAGATACAGTAGAACTGCGGGTTACGAGTTGTGGGCTGGTTCAACTTGATGATCTATTTTTTTTTTTTTTTTTTACAACAAAAAAACCTCTTAACTTAAACTGAAGACACTTATTTGCATTAATTAGCTCTATTTCCAAACCTTAACAGAATACTTTCATCTATTTTTTATCTATTGCTAGAGCTCAGGTTGCAGTGTTTCATACTCAAGAAGACGACTCACCAGAAGTCTCCATAATTTTCTTGTATATTTTCCATTGTGAATTATCCATTATATGGTTTTCTAGGTACGCAAGTTTTTCTGCCAAAACCATAATTTCATAAATAAAAGATACATACATAGAAGTCTTTTACACAGTATCTTTACAGGTGAAGAAGTTTGACTTTTCAGGAAAGAAAACTTGTTTTTCTTATTTCATATTAACTAAAAGCACAGCATTTTCCTTCGCCTTGACAATCCCAAAGTCACAATACCTGATCCATTCCTAGCTTAGTTAAGTAGATGGCACTTTTTTGACAGTTTATGTCTTCACATACTGGTAACAAATGTTCACTTCGTCCATCACCATCTGCCAAAGAGGAAAGAAAAAGTCCACTTATATTTGCAAACTCAGAATCTCCTCATGCAAGAGATGATCAGCTGGGAATTATTCTTTTTAAATGTGAAAAATTAGACCAAGATAAACTAGATATTAAAAAAAAATCCTTAGCCGTTGTAATCATCTAATTTGGGTCTTTTGTTTGAAGGTCATCTTTGCTCAAGTATTTTCATAGTGACCCATAGCAGAGAGGAAGTTTTAGATTTCAGTTCTGATGTTAAGTAATCTATTTAGAAGAGCAAATACTTAGTAATTTTATCAGTCCCTCTGTTTAGCTGGAAAGAAAATTATGTTTTCTATAGATCTATCATTACAAATCCACCGTACAAATTAATTTAGTTTTTCAACTCATTTTCTACTCCTGCACTGTCAGGAAGACTAAGCTTCAGGAGTTCATACGTAATACATTAATCTATATTAACAGGTAAAAAAACAACACAGGAAAGTTGTCTAATGGAATGGCTACTAAATTCCAGGCCTTCAGAATTAGGCAAATCTGCGTAAATTACAGATCTTTAAAAACGTTCTTCTGGCACATTCATTTCCAGTACCTTTAGTAGAATAATGACCTTCTTCATGTTTAAAAAAGTGATGTATATTTGCCTCTAGAATTCTGACACACAGTGTATAATAACAAGCAGATTGATTTTCCATTTTCTGTTCCAGGAGAAATTCCTATGTTCACACTATATGATTTTGACCTTGCAGTCTTTCCTACCATATTCCTTGTATGGGCTGAGTAGTAAGAACAGTCAAACAGCTGAATGTAAGCAGCCAGAGAAATTAGAATTGCTGCTTTAAAGATTAGCACTTCAAGTCCCAACTGTAAACAAATATGCCAAATGTGACTTGTTAAAGAGATGCTATATTCCAGTTCAGAGAAAAATATAGATAATCTGCTTTTCCAGGCTATAAAATATAATAATAAAAAAAAACAAACAAACCAACAAACAACAACTGTAATACAAAAAAACTCCACTGTAATATGAAAGTCAGCTTTTCAAATCACCCCGTATCCATAACAAAGTTTTGAACATCTTGGTATTAATATTTTAATTGGATTTTGTATAGCTGCTTGACAAAGTGTCCTTAGGTGATTATATAAAAACTAGATCACCCTCAAAAGTTAATGTATCTCTAATTATTTCCAAATATACTACTGACCACAGCTGAAATATTTTGTCATGCTTTATCTATACCATAATTAATGGTTTCTCAGCATGCCAAGTTATATTTCTATGAAGTGGAACCATTTTTTTAGTATATACATCTAAGTACAGTTAAGCTTTGTAGGCCCCTCTCTAATTATGTAAGGAAGCTCAGAGCTGGAAAATAGGGTTATAAGAGGGAGGAAGAGTGAAGAAAATATCAGACTTCCCCAAATACCTCCAAGTGATAAAGCCAAACTGTCACCTTCTGTAGTTTTCTACTTACCATCTGCCTCTCAAATTATTCTACCTCACAGTAAAGCCCCTCCCAAATTATAATGGCAGCTCAGTTATCAAGAACAAACAATTTAGAATAATGGGTAGCAGAAATTCAGTATGTCAGCATCCAAAGAGTGGAAAGTAAGCCAGCTCTGACCAGAGAAATTTAGCATAATGAGAAGCGACAGGTCTTAAATTAGCACCAACTTATAAAGCTGGTTTGTTTTCTTTCTGCATTATTCAAATAGAAAAATTATAGCTAGTTACTTGCTTTAATTTTTGCTTACACGAACTAGGATAAAATACTGCACAGACAGCAGGCTTTCTCAGAACTTAAAATGGGAGAAACTCTAATTTGCAGGTTATCTACTACAGAAACACTGAAGCCTTTACTAGAAAAGATTTAAGTTGCAGAGATGCTTGGTAAAGATGCAGGTGCCTGGTGAAATATTACTTTAAGTCATAATCATCTAATCACACTTCTACAGAAGTTTCAGCCTGAAGTAATATTAGGCCATTTTCATTAACTCATGAAGACAAAGAATCTTGAAATATCAACTCTCCTCTTGCTCTTGGTTAGTAAGGAACAAGGACAGCCCCGTTTTAAGTTATGCTGTGAAGCAAAGGAGAATATAAAATGTTTGATTCTACTTAAATCACAAACATTTGTCTTATGCTGGTAACTTGATAATCTCAGTTAATTAGAGTTCAGTAATACTGCAGTATTATTTATGTTATTGTAAACTTCTAATTCCTTAGAACAGTTAATAGTTCTAAATTAATATTTTTCTAGAGCCATTTTACATTGTTTTACACAACTACTGCTTTACAGTAAAGCATTTTTATTTTCAAGTGATAAAGGCTGTGGGGCTCAATTAAAGGATGCTGAACAGTCTGAAACCACTTCCATTTCTTTCTTTCCCCCTCAGAAACAAACAGTCCCATCAGCTGACTTAGCTCTAGAATTGCTTACTGTGTAACCAGGTAAAAACTAGGATCAGCAAGTGGGAGAAAACAGAAATAGAGCAGCAGGGAAAAGAAATCATAAGCTTGGACCACATAAATTCTTACTTGGAAGTATGTTAAAGATTACATTCACAGTTAGGAGACAGAAATATTACCAGCTTCAAAGGCAGATATCAGAAAGCAGAACCTAAATAAAAGCACCTCCATTGAAAGTTCTTCAAGTGGCTCCTAACTGTACAGTCTTTATTGTATTTCCTGTTCACTTAAAACATTTAAAGAACGAATACTGCTTTTGATGTGGCACCTGTTGTATGTGGAAATAACTTCAATACATTTGCTTATTTGTCATAGTGAATGATTAAAATACAGCTACATACATTTTACCTACTTTATGCCTAACACACAAAAATATTGTTTTTTAAATTGGATATCTTGTATTTTTTTTATATATTTATTTGTATTTACTTGGACATTATTCAAAATTAATGTTTTATATGCTGTGAATGAGAATCGTACCCAGTGACTTCCTCAATGACTAGGAAGAAAATAGCGTAAGAAAGATGGGACAACTAAAACATCTAACTTTGCAACAAACACTGGTAACAGTTAGAGTACATATCATAATGAGTACTTCATAAATCTTCCTCACTGAAGAACTTCACTGCTATTATTATCTTGCATCCAAAAATAAAACAAAAAAGGCTAGGTACATATTCATAGTGCAGAGCTGGCAGAACAAATCTTAAACTTAAAAGGCATCAAGTTAAGCACAAGCAGTGAGAATACAGCTGGAAATAGGATGTCAATGAAACAAGAATATCTTCTGAGTTGTAGCAGAATAGTTTAAGAAAACCCACAATTAATTAAATACTGTGTTACAGAGTAGTAGCAATCAAGAGAAGGAAAGCCCAGCATTCATGTCTGTCTACTACTTCCGCTTATTTCTTCTCTAGTTTTTATTTCTAATGCATATCTAATGCACAGTGTACAGATCCTTCCATTACTATTGAGATTATTTGATCAAAAGTAATTTTCTGAAGAAAAATTACATTGTTGAAAAAGATAAGGTTTTTCTAATCATTTACAGCAGTTATCATTTTTGATAAAAATACAAAGGATAAGGATAAAACCCACCCAAACAAAATATTGGTGAATATTGCATTCATTTAAAAGCAATTTTCGCCTCAGTCTCTGTTAAATAACCTCAACAACAAACAACTCCTTGAAAACCAGCCCTAAGCACAGGTCTAGAGCAGAATGTTTCATTACCCTGTTTTATATTTCCATTTTGCGTTGTCCTGATCTGTAGAAATACAATGTCTCCTGTTTTTCTGAAGCCTTTCCAAAGTACTATGTGAAACCAACAAATGGATATAGTAGCCTTTCCAGTTTTGAAAGAAAATAATGGATTCTTCATCCTTGTGTGATCCCTACCTTGAAGCACCAGCTAAAATGCCAAGTTTTGGCATAACCCTACAGATCTTGAAGACCACAAAAAATACCCCAGGAGCCACTCACAGAAGAGCTCAATCTCACTGTAGTAACTAACCCACCTTGGACATACAGTGCTATCTCTTCTCATCTTCATGCTTGGTTTAACTCTCAATTTAAATAAACATCCTCCAATTTCCAAATGTAATCTTGAATTTAAATTCCTCCACAAAGGAGGAGGAAGCCAGAAGCAGAAAAGAAGCATCATTAGCACGCTTGCCGCAGCTTGATTGGGTTTTCATAGGTGAAAAGAATGTGTGTGAAGCTCTGCTGGATTTACTAATGAGTATGACATTGGTGACAATGGCTGGATGAGCTCATTAGATAAAATGAAATAAGTTAGACAAGTTTCAACTTAAAAAAACACCACCAACAGCAAAAAGCAAAATAACACCTTACATAACATTACTTAATAACGTACTGTAATCTATAGTTAGCTAAACATGATATCCATGTAGCATATCCTACTGCTTTTCAGTAAATGTGACCATATTCAAAATTCTTCCTGGGATCCTGCAAGCAAACCTTATTTTAGTCACCAGCAGAGCTGTGTTCACTTCTATGTCTTCTAGGAGGATCTAGACTGCTTATTCTTACAGTTTATGAACACTGTCCATTTCCAAACTAGCTCAGATACAAGGGTAAATAAAACTGAACGCAGCTTCAGTTCACACTTGTACATTAAATTTCCCTAGTTACACAAGAGATTTACTAATATTTAAACACAAGTATGTATTCTTTTGATAACTGTGCAAACAACATTATTCTTGCAAAGCTGCATGCAGTTTGCATGCACTTCCATATGGCCCAGTGGCTCTTAAGATTTACACTCCATCTTTAGCGTGAAATGCCTTCATTGGTCAAACAGACCATACATACATAGTTATAAAATGTATGGAACACAGTACAGAAATACTATATGAGCAAAATGTGTATCTATGTTTCATTCTACTACAACTACTAACCACGAGAACACGACGTTCGACTCAGTCAAGACATTTATTTATAAAGACTGAAGAGAATCTTTACTCAGGTCCCAAGGTCTACTAGTCTATCTTTTGGCACCTGTATGGATTTTAAACTATTTCAGTTCAAGTTGCTGGAAATCTCAAAGTTACCCTTACTTGTAATTTCAATGCACTTCATAGCACTAGATGTGGTTAAATACACTCGAGACTTCTAACGGCCAATACAATTGACTTTGATATTCAAACCAACTTTATTTTGTTTGAAAGCTCATTATCTTAAGTTTATCTTCTGAAGTAATAAAATGATTAGAATTCTTTTGTCACTGTATTCCTTTAGGCATTCAAATAGATGGTCATGACAGAGATAATTATCATAAATTACTAAGATAATTACACATTATTAAAATATTCAATGTCAGCTGCTTTTAGAAAATATGAATCACAACTTCAAAAAACAGGTGCAAAGGACTCATGATTCAAAGTTCTGTGAACAGTAAAAAATCTCTTAATAACACTATCCTTCACGTTAAAATTCTGATTTTAGGTTTGTCTATATCCTTCCACATTAATGTCTCCATAGAAAGAAAAATATTTAAACAAAGCGTGTAAGCAAACTGCACAAAAAGACTTCCAGACTTTCAGACATACTAATAAATCCAAGTAAGAAAGAGAAATGAGTTAAAATGTGATATGAGATTAAAACAAAATGCAAAGTCCCCTGCAGTCTAAACAGGAATTAGTGTTTAAATTCCTATTGTAGTTCATGCTGTGATCTACTCGTTCCAAATATCTCACAATGTAAAACAGACTGACTTAGACTGCTCGGAATTATCTAATAGTACACATTTTAAAAGTATGTGGTACCAAACTTTCACTTGCTAACAAATGGCAGTGATGGCAGGTAGGTGGTTTACACCATTTAAAGAAATGCACTTGTGTGACTACATTTTGTTATGGAGATTTTGTTCTATTAACTATGAATATTGTAAAATAAAACTACAATGCTGAGTTGTTCAACAAGGAACGAAGAAACAGATAGCATGCATACTGTCCCTATAATTTTATTATTGGAAAGAAGGCAAAGTAATTCTTAATGCACAAGCCCTTTTTACAAAAAACGGTATTATGCAACACTTATTTTTTCATCCCCCAGAATGTGTTATCATTTGCTAGCAAAACGTGAAAGAACCTGGCACAAGTTGGGCAACATTCTTTCCCCCAGAAATGAACACTGCTTTGGAGCTACATTTGAAACTACGTGGACAAAAATTATGTATGGTAACCAAGTCGTGGTCAGGAAAATAACAGGATTGGAAGTTATGGGTTGGAAGTTGACAATGCACAAACACCAACGGCAATTAATGTGAAATGCTTCCGTGTACTGCTGTATCAGATGAACTAAGGCATGTCTATCACAAAACCAACTTTGTCCTTACCTAAGGTGCCTCAGAATTCTTTAAAACCATTAGCTTCTACATCTTTTCACCTAGACTTATCACAGTAATTACAGTTTTCCTCATCTGCAGAGTTTTTCAAAATACCTAAGTATTGTCTTCCTGCATCTTAATCTTAGAGAGTCCTTCTACTGGCTGAAGGAACACAGTGCTCAAAGGACAAGTACTTTGTAAAGATGTTATTTAGCAAAATGCATCGTTTTGTTTGATACCTAACTACTGTATCTGAGGATTTGACATTCTGAAGGAAAAATATATGGACGTTTATATTCTAAAAGAAAGCTGAGATACAAAACTTAAAGCTGCAGAATTGAAATGCAACTCCACAGGCATAAAATCAGCACAATTAAGGTAACATCGGCAGAAGGACAATCAAAGTCTACAATAAACTAAAGATCTCTCAACAAGATGTATTTTGTATAGTGCAATCAATGGATTTAAGGAAAACAAACAAAGGTTAGGCACTCTGTTATGCTGCTTAAATATAATGAGCAGGCAGTAACAAGCTATCATTACCTGTGAGAAAAATGACAGTTACTACCATCTATTACATTCAAGTAAGATACATGAAACACTTGACAGTTACTTGGTAAGGAGAAAAACAGAAAAATATTTTAGAGTTACTAGTTGGATGTCTAGATTCTGAACATGAGAAAAAATTGAGTTTCGTCTTTCAAAGACTTTAGGAGAACTTTAATAATCCCAATCCATGCTTTGTCAAAAAGCAAGCAAGTTTGCCTAATATGATTTCAGAAGTTAGAGAAGACTACAAAGACCACTGAGCAGCAGCAACAAAAAACAAACAGCAAGTAAAAAGCTGGCTAAATTCAACCCTGAGAAAGTATGAGATGTTGTATTTATTATGGTATTTATTCATGAGGACACTATCAACAATATCATCTAGTTACTTGTTGGAAAGATCTTCACAATTTAACTGTAGCTTTTCCCCCATCTCCCCGCCAAACCAAGCAAAATCAATGACCAAGGAATAAAACCTTTCAATTCTTCTGTCAGATATCACAAAGGATGATTTATCAATCTCCACTGAACCAATCATAGGTCAATAGCAGTTAT
The DNA here is from genome assembly GCA_016647715.1 of Pavo muticus. Classification (NCBI taxonomy): domain Eukaryota; kingdom Metazoa; phylum Chordata; class Aves; order Galliformes; family Phasianidae; genus Pavo; species Pavo muticus. Next base: position 4,814,432 of record JACDJE010000015.1, on the reverse strand, counting down.
AAAATTAGTTTACAATAAAAATGAATTATTAGACTGTATCAACAGCACAGTATTCTATGCTAATTGCTTTTGGGTCATTCTCTTAGAGTCATATTTCATTAATCTTCAATGCAGCAATAAAATAACAGGTTTGTGTGTCCAGATACGGTTCACATTCATTTCACTGCTCAAAAAAAAATTGGTCTGGTTTTCAGAATGCTTCACTAAAATCCTTATGTTTCTTTAACAAATGATTTTTTTTCCTAAAATTTCAAATACAATTATGAAAACAATTTTTAATTGTAATTACTTATCAGAATTCCAACATTTTTATTTCCTTTAAAATCAGTAGGAGCAGATTGTATAAAAAGCCTCTGCTAGCACACAGACAACAGCAACGGAGGATTAATCATTTTTGCTATAGCAACCACTGCGCTGCAATTACCATAGTGACATGAGAAGAATAGAAAAAGTAATAATGAATGAAGAGCACTTTCTTGTTGGAGTAATGTGTCTGCCAAGTAAGTGCAGAATTCTGTATTGCCCAGCTCTACTCACCTTAACCAACTGAAATACCATTTGTAACATATGTTAGAAAGCATTTTTCATTTATTTTAAAAAGGGCAATGCAACTTTGTCGACTGTTCACTGTTCTTTGACCAGGTTAATATACAATCCATTGCCGTGAGGTAGCAGGGGGTGCTAATGACTTGAGAGGTTTTGATTGAGGTTTTGATTTAGACAAGTCTGAGATCCACTACATTAAAATATATTCATACACCTACATTTGTCAAGTTTTTAAAATTACAATGTGTGTATTTATAGTATATATTTATAAATAAGTATGTATGGAAATGTAGTAGAGCTTAGATACATGCAAACATACATTTTTTCATGGAAAAAAATGAAATTCATTATCTGATCTGAGTTCTTTAGAAATAGTTTGTGCTAAGGTTACACAAACATCTAATTGCTATTTTTTTCAGCTCCATTTACCTAAATAATTTCTTTTTAATAGCTATTGATCAACTTGCTTGGTTAATTTAAAAAAGAGAAGTTTACCCAAAACCAGCCACTAGTCAAGTTCTTACTCAAGTACATCTCCCTTTATTTATTTTCCCCCATTTCTTCTTCAAATGACAGATAAACTTATGGCTGCAAAGGGAAGCTCAAATAAAAATTTTGGAAGGAGACAATGTCAGACAAGCTCACCTTTGTAACAAAACACGTTTTGTTAAGATGAACAGTAAATCAGAATCTTAAGACTGCAGAAGTACAAACAGGAAAGGCAGAATTAAAGCTAAAAAAGGCAGCTCAAATGATACAGTACTCCCAAGCTCACGCCTGGACCAGATGTAGCTCTACAGTCTGATGTACACACGGTTAAGTGAGAAGTGGCCAAAAAAAATTGAAGGCACAGAGAAGTACGTAATTCTTTGGGACCTCTGTGGAACAGCGAGCCCTGTACATCAGCAATGAGATACAGAAACATGGAGAAAAGGGAAGAAAAGAGGCAGGCAATGTAGAAAGTAATACAGAATCAGAATGTAACAAGCTTAATACTGAACACATTTCTAATCACAGTAGTATGTCAGTGTCAGCACGGAAGATGGATGTAGTGTGCACAGAGCAGGGCCGTGAGAGTTATGGTAGGTTCTGCTTAGCCCATCGTACACTGTTTGACAAAACCTACTTAGGTAAACTTAAAAGGTTGCGCTACCTTTTACATTTTCTCATTCTCAAACTTTCTTCAGCTGCTATTACAGAACCCCAAAATAAAATTATAAATTGCAAACTATCATAACTAAACTTCCTTTTGATTTATGGCAGTTGTTATTTCATCATTTTTGAAACAGAAAACTGAAAAAAGATGATGTTCAAGTCTGATAGACTATTTATAATAAGGCATTTCCTTTAACCTCAGCTCACTACACAGACCTTGTGCAATAAATGCCTACTTTTTGAAGCACCTCAGAACGTGCAGACAAAGTGGGTAAATGCAGTTAGGCACAGGCATTTAGGTTTAGGTAGAATTCTTGGGGAGGTGGTAGGGATATCACTCAAATTCTATCAGACTGCTCTTCATAAAAAGGCATGGAATTTAATTTATAAATCTTCATTACTTATACACACTATTTTAGTACTTCAGAATTCTCTAAAAACTTGTTCAATAAGAAAATAATTATTTTGTTTTTTTTTAAAGAAATTCCAGGGAGATCAATTTTAAAATATGTGATGCATTATTCCATTTCCTACCAACTGTTACAATAGAAGAAAGATGAATTCAGTATTTAAGGCACAGCAGTTCTCAAGTAGTAAATTCTAAATCATAGTTGTACGTATCTTTTAACTGTCAGAATAATCTTTGTTCCTTTATCAAAATACACATGCACACTCTTACAGCACTCCTTTTCCTCAGGAAAGTTAAGACATGCATCAGCAGCATCTCGACATGGGAAGATTCATGCACCTTAATGCCTGATTCAAACATAATCCCTAGGAAGTGCACGCGCATCAATGAAGGAAATGAGGTATCACAAATCTCTTTGTACCTATTTTCATTCATCATAACGTTTCCAGCTTGGATACAGCCATTCACAATCCAGATTGAGCTTTTGTCAAGTTTGTTCCCTCAGACATAATTACAGGTGATAATTTTCCCTTATCTTCTACATACAGAGATTCAAACCTCTGTAACGAATTACTCTCTGCAGCCAAGGGGGCAGTCCAAAACCTCTTACGTCCAACCCTTGAAAGTCCACAAAGCATTTAACAAAAAAAACAGCCAAACCCCTCAAAAACCCCAGTAAACCCCCAAAACTTTCTTCCATCCTTTTCTCTCAAAGACTGCATATCAAAGACTGCATAAAGCTGACTTAGAAACCACATTTTTCCTATGAAGTTTCAATTAAAAAGACCACTATATCTCAAAACAAAAAAGAAAGATATCTGCTTTACTTTTCCCATAAAAATATCGGTTTTGGCAGCTGAACAGATGACATAATGTGACAGAGTCATTTTTCAACACAGAGGACAAAGAATATTCATTCTTCAGTATCTGTGTATATATTGCCAGTTTGGAATGTCTTCTGTATTTCAGTTATCCTTTAAGCGCTCCATAAATGTAGGAGTCCTTGCATCAGATTTCTCTACACTTGATTTTTGCACGCTAATTATAAGTGACTGAAAGACATACCTGTGCTCAGCCATAAAAAGGTCTAGAAAAAAGAAACAGTGTACAAGTGACACATGAATGTCCTAAGCCTAATCTTTTAGCCAAAAAAAAAAAAGGCATGTCTCCTCTAACTATTTTGAGAACATCAACTCATATCAACCAAGAAATTCACTGATGTCTTATGAACAGCATCTCTAAAAATTTCATGAAAACCTGCGTAGCAAGAGATCTCCCTAAATACGTTCCACCTTTGAAGAGATGGTGGAAAAAAGAAACAACGTAAGAAGTTGCCCCTTCAGTGCTGGATGGATTTGTGTGACGTGAATTCATCTGTGAAGATAAAGATGGTAACGAGAAAGCTGAGGAAGACATTCTGCAAGATCTGTAGTGGGTGTTCTCTCTTCCAGCTGAAATTATTGAGATCTCTCAGAATAACCAGGTCCAAAAAAGTCAGCTTCTGAAAAGTCAGCATCTCCTTCCATAGACGATTATTACCTACCTCTCTGTTCTCTTTGCCAGACTCACTGTCCCTCTGCATTTATTTTTGTGTGTTTCTCAAGTCCCTGCATGTATTCTCCCTCACTATACTTTTACTAGAAATTTTGTTCCCCTGCTGTCTCATGTTGATACTCCACCTGTAAGTTTGATGACAGTTAGCAGAGCAGAGTATTGAACAATTTGTGATGGAACTCAGAACCAATGGCAGCTCCCTGCTGCTGCATAACTACACCGGCCATCTTCCATAGCCCTGGCTGCACCAAACCCACACAGCGTACTGCACCGTTCTATCAGAGTGCATCGACTTCACTGACTTCTTTAAAATGTTAATGTTAATATCTCAACAGTTACACTCCTCTTTGCAAAGATGCCTCAGGATTTATTAAAATCCCATTATGATAACTTTCTACAACTATGCTGTAAACATCTGGGCTTATTAGATACCCAACACAGATGAATATATCCTACATAAAGATTGCTTTACACAGTGCCATCAAAAAAACATCCACTATATACTTAACACGAATTAAGACACATTAATCAGAACATGAGCTTGAAAAATAGTTACAAAAAATCGAACATATTTAGAAGTATTTTGAATTGCAAAAGCTGTAGTATTTATATACGTAAGTGTTTATATTTGTAGATAAACAGTAAAAGATTTCACAAAACATGGTAAGAGTTTCAAAGAACCTAAAGCACTGTTCAAGTTTTACCTTTATTTACTAGTGATACGTAAACTCATTCACAGTTGCTGTAGAAAGGACTAATAAATGTTAACCAGCAGATATGTTTTCCAGTGGAAAGTCAGGAAACAGCTTTTTTAGAAATATTATGAATACTTGGAAATAGCAGCAGACAAAGAGAACTGGAAACACAGGCTAATGCAGAGTCTGACTTTTAATTTACAAAATGGTCGCGTTCTTTCTTTGCAGTATTTAACAGTCAAAATGATGCAACAAAGTTACCACTGGACTATGTTTAAAGAAAGGCTCAGTCTCACAATGAAGTGGGATATATAAGAAATTAATTCTTTAAAAATTATTGATATTCAGTAGCATCAGCAGAATTAGGCCTGTACTATTTTCTCTTGGGTCACTTTTTTTTTTTTTTTAGTTTAGAGCATACATAAAAGTAGTATGTTTTGAATTACAAAACAAACATTTCCCTTTATCTGTAGCACAACACACACGCTGATAAGCCATAATTGATTGAAGGCAGTTTTGCTTGGTTCAGATATAACAAAGTATAACAAACAAAACCACAATAAAACCACAAAATGACAAAAAATAAAATACATATGATAATAACTGGTTTGATATTTGTACCATGCATGAAACCAACAGTACACATTCACAAGAGTGGGCCTCAGAAAATAGGTATGCATGCCACAGAATGCACCGGAATAGCTGAAGTCAAATTTAGTTGTATTTATTAATAAGTTATTCCCAGAATTTCCAAGATGTAAAGTCACATAGATTTAACATCTTTAAAAAAAAACCCAAACAAATAAACCAGAAAATAACTTTAGAATTAAACATATTATAAACAGCTTTACTCATTCTTTGATGTAGAATAGCTAACGAAATTGTGAAAAAGAAACACTTGGCCTACGAGTACTTGTAAAAAGTAACACTCACCAAAATCTGCAAATACAGACTGTCCAACAACCACTGCAGCACTAGGCTTCGCTTTACTTTTTTCAAGTTTCGAGAAGTTCCCATCCTACCAAACAAAGATGAAGGAGAAAGTGAATTACAGATCAAGTGATAAAGCTTCACTCTTGAACCAAAAACCCCATACGAATAAAGAATAGATTACGTAGATAAGAAACAGCTACTGCAAAAAATGCACTGTTTGGAAAAGGAAATATATATATTTTTTCCATTTCTAATCCTTCACGGAGTCCTGTAGATATCCATTAACAACACTGCTTAGATACAATTGTCCACATATTTTTCTGTGTTCTTAGGAACAGACAGGATTTCTAGCAACAGTCTAAATCTTAATTAAATGATTAAGAATACTACTGTTATTTATGGAGTGACGTAATTCTATAGATACATAATATTTAAAAGCACACACACAAGACTACTAGGACTTCTGATTTTCTTTCTAATTAGGAAATAAATTGATTTCACATCAGGTCTGGTTTAGGTCTTGTTTGGAGTCTTTATTAAAACCTTGGCCTGCAAAAAATTATTCCATATTTCATCAGAAAGAAAAAAGGAATGCTCAAGTTTTGTTTATTATAAAACTAGATCACAACTGTGACTAAGCCTATTTAAAATGTGGATTTTTTTTTTTAAATTAACAGACAATTCAAGGCTCACTTTTCTAGTCACTGCAGTCAGCTCATAAATTGACATGGGCCAACCATACACACAGCAATTCTGAATGCTGCAAAAGCAGCTTTAGACAGTTAGTACCTGGATGTTTAACTATGCATCTTCTCCTTGACATGTAATCGATAAAAGTTCAGATAAAAGAAAAAAGTGGAGAGAATTCTCTTGAGCAATATTTATTGTCAAGGCTCTAAGAGGCATGTAAATGAAAACAAAGCTTCAACTGCAAGCACCTTGATACAACATCTCTTACTGTGCTCAATATATCTATTTTAAAATAGCAAATAATTTTATGAATAAGTGATACCAATAAGGGGACATTTGCCATTTCAGAAGAAAATGGTACACTATCCATAAGATCTCAAAAATTATCTAACTGCAGGCATAAGTTTGTAGCCCTTGTAGATGCAAATCATATCATGTAGGAAAACAGCTCAGAACACATGTTTAGAGAAGCAAAAATAAAACCCAAGTGTGGGATTCCTTGTAATCAAAGGTTAAATTCCTGGTGTAGTGACTAACATTCAATCCCTCAAGGATTTAATTCTTCAAAGCTAAAACCTGTTCATTTTTAAGCTTGTATAAAACAGAAGCATTAGATTTTAAAAATTAAAGGATCTAAAAATAAAAATGATCCACTGCTTTAAAAATGTTTCTGACTACAGCTTTCATTACTTTCCCCAAAAATTAGTATTTGGAGAATATCTGGCAGATGAGTTTTTTATACTTCCACTTCAGCAGCAGGCTGAAGATGGCCATGTTGACATATGATGAGACCATATTCCCAGTTTTACACTGATTCACTGTGATACAATGGATACATTTTCAGGTACATATAGCCTCAAAAGACTCATTCCTTAGCTAGTAAGAAACACATTAAGAATTTTCTGTAATAACAAAAATTTTTTTAATGCACAGATGCTGATATTCTTAGCAATAGCCTTTCTGGTGAACATATTTAGCATAAGGGACTCCTTCAGTTTCAAATCAATTAACATTGCTAGTTGTTATTAACAACAGAGTATATTAAAATCAATAAATAATTATTTGACCTGTTTCTGCCCAACCTTGAGTTACATTTGTGATATCTGGTTAACGTAGGGCTTGCAATTTTTTCAGCTGTAACCTGTGTATATATTCCAATGGTTACAAGTGAGATTTTGAACTTCTGTCCCACAAAATCTTACCCAAGATCTTAAGTCACAGTTCTAAGAAAGCTTGCTTAGAGTGATTAAATCTTTGATACAACAAGAACAAAAAAAACCGATCAGCCATTTCTTCAGAAACCATTATGCTAAGTGTCAGTAACTTTCTACATCAGTTGATGACACAACAGGGGTCCTGCTGAGTGTCTGAAAGCAGTTTGACTGCTTTCCTTTGTACTCTGGTCGAAAAACCCGCAGAGAAACTTGTGCTGAGTAAAAGATCTTCTCGAGTCATCTGTTCCTCAAACCAGGAATGTCAGACAGCCTTTTATGGTTTTCTGTTTGATGTTTCCGCATTTGAGTATCATGGTTACTTCAGTCTCCTCCCTTACCTTATTTATCCATGTCTCAAACTGAATGTCAGGATTTGAGGTAGTAAGGAACAAATCTGGGAATAAAAACAAGAGAAATAAAATATTTCACATTAACTGAAGAACATTTCTTAAGAGTAAAGATAGAGACAGGCTTCAAACAAAGTAGTACATATCATCACATTTTTATTAAGTCAAAATTAAAATAAAAACCTTTCATCTTTTTATTTTGGATTTATTAAGTTAAGCAATGTATGCGCCGCTGACAGGAGAAGAAAAAAAGAAGTGCTTCAGGCTTCTTATACACTTAAATTCTCTTAAATATCAAAACAGTGTGAAAGAGTGCTTGAGAGGATTTATCTGATCATGTCTGCTTTAAGCGGAACTCATTCAAGAAAAGGGAAACAAAGAGGTGTATTAAAGATGTCAAAAGAAAAAAAAAGGATGAAGTGTAGCATACTAACGATTTTAAGAAAACCATCCTTTCAGGTTTAAGCACTTGTTTTCTGCTCTACTGTCATTCTTTTCCCTCCAGTTGAAAATAACACTATCAAAGATGGGAGACAACAGTTACTCTGAGTAGAAAAAAAATGAGTTTAAAAATTATAAAAGATAATGCCATACCCTGAGGTATTTACTGAATAAGCAGGTGGATAGCTGTACAAGGAACTTCAGATGGCACAGTAAGAGGTATTGACTTCCAGGGGAAAACAAACAAGCAAAAAACCCCCAAACAAAACAACACCACCACAAAAACAAAAAACAACCAACCACCAAACCCCACATGAAATACAATAACAAGATTTTGCTTACAGGTTCCTTCTTCCCCACCCTGTACTGTGAAAGCTGTACTGATTAATTTTATTCTCCTGAATGCTTGAAATGGCAATTTCCTTTAGAGCACTCGCATAAAAAGACTTATCATGATAACGTGCTGCATTGGAATGAATTTTATTGCTGCTTAAGCATTTCTTCAAGAAGAGTTAGAAGTCATGAAAACAGTCTCAAGATAGAGAGCACTTATAAGCGTTGAATGTTTAACCGTGCATGTAGAAGGAAGTCTGTGCAGCACTGTTCATTAGCATGGATCTAAACCATAAAAACACTCAAAACATTTGGGAGGCTTTGGATACGTGGGGGTCTAGGAGAGAGGAAAACACGGAAAAACTGGAGCTTTTACATCTTAGAGTTTTTCAGTTTCAAGTAAGTATCCTATGCAGCAGTAGTATGTCCATGCTGTAACCTGTACTGTAATTTGCAATTCATTATGAGCTACACCATATACAGGTTATGACACAACAGGCTCTTTTTCCATGTTGTATTTAAATATACAGCAGATGAACAGTATTTGATTAAAAAATAGAATCGGTTGCCCAACCGTTAGCAGGAATTTTGATTGGCATTATACCTGTTTTCCCAAACCATCTCTGACTCAGTTTCACACCTCACAGATCTGACCTCTCACATTTAACTGCCAGGCCAATCCTCTCCCTGCTCAATCCTCTCTGCGCTAGGAGAGATTCCGAGGACCGTGAACACAGCATTCCCATTGAGAACGCTGTGCTTACATGTTTTGTGACTCTATCCCAGAATTAGGCAAAATGACACAACTGCTATCACAAGTCACAATTCATCTAGTGGTATTACGCTGGAAGCCCAGCTCTGAACAACTGCTCGGTTAAATAAACACAACACGTTTTTATGCAATACAGTTATACTTCTAGGGGAGGAAAAAAGTTACGATAAGTGAGTTATGCTACAAGTACTATGAAGTCCTCAGCTCCTTACATCATCTAAGGTTAAAACAAAGTTTGTTCAAAGAAAGAATAACAAAAATGAAACAGCATTATCTCGATTGATTCAACTTGTTATGGGGTTTCATTTAATTTACATGGAGTTTCATTCTTAATGCAAAAGTCTATGCTAGAGCAGCATGCTATGTCAACATCCCAGTCAAAAAATAATATTTCCTTCAGTGGGCAAATATAGCAGCACCTGCAGTATCCTTGAAATAGAAGAGAAATAGATAAAGAGAAATGATCGTTCTTAACATATTAATGCAAAGTTACATAAACATTAGTATGAATTAAACTGCTCATAAGTAGAAACATATCTCATTTCCATTTGAGCTTCACAGAATAAATGCATCAGTTACTGCTCCTCAGAGAGCATAACAGCCATGTTTGACAAGACATTCCATATTGTTTAGCCCAGACAGATCTAAAACAGGTGACAGAAGGTTAGGCACTCAACAGTGACTGGACAAAAAGGACAGCCAAGTAAACTGCATACTCATCCTGATCTGCAGCAACAGCCACTATCAGCTCACTCAAGTATTAGTGGATGACTTGTATTAGAGTATGCACAGGTACTCTGTATTACGCATATGCACATACTTCGTAAAAATATGCAAAAAAAAATTAGTTTGAGGTAGATTTCCTTATGCATTTAAAGAACCAATTTTTCCCCTCAGTTCTCAGTCAGAAGCAGATTACGTTTGTCTCTCTACTGCCCTTCCCCGACCTTAATCTGATTTCATAATAAGTATATAGAAATACTCAAATGTAACTGCAAGGGGAAAGGAAACAATATAGAAAGACAAGAAAGAACAGGCATATAAAATCTTAGGTGTGAGGATCAGAATCAAAACTCGCTTTCAGATAAACAACAAACAAGGTGGAGGGAACTGGGGAGAACGCCACAGTGGCTGGTATGTCACAGTAATAAATATAAGGAATGCATTTAGCTATCTGCAACGTAGGAGGAATAAATCACGACACTGAATCTAAGTCAAACTACAAAGAGCTAATACAAAGACAGTAATTCAAAATGTCTAAAATGTTTACTAGGCTAAGAAAACGGAGGCGTTCACAGATTTAAAGCCTTGAGCCACCAAACAAACCAGGTACTGAATATCACCTGCTACAGTAGCATTACGATGATTAAATTCAGCGACATGTCCATTTCACACCAAACTTTCCTCCCACCTCTAAAGAGAACCCCGAGAACAGCTTCTCTTGAAAGCAACTAAATTACTTTTGCCCATTTTGCTCTTTGATATATTCCTCTGTCCCTCCTTTCCACTAACTTAAGGCTTGTAACGCTATATACAGCCAGCAGAGTCAAGGCACCAAAGCAGCTCCAAGCCTACTGCCATATTACACTGTGCTGGTAAAACATGAAGGCAGATAAGGATTGCAGATCATCTTCCATAAATAGCAGATGAGCTGGTGCCACACTGCTCCAAAGTTAAAGCAACAAGCTGAGATTTCCCATAAGGCAAATTAACATCACTACAGCAACATCACCTGTAGTTCTAGAACCAGCTGAACCAACTCACTTGGTATGTTAATACCAATTGTCCTTTTTGTCTTGAAGCCTGCTTAGAAACTATGCGTTTCAAACTCTCATGCCTATTTTTGGGAATAAATCCTTGGGCACCGAAGGAAAATAGGGCTTAAATATTTGAAAAAAGTCTTTCATTTAGATCAAGAATATCAGACTTCAAAGCAAGCATAAAAGCACTTGCTGCAATGGCAGTGTAAAAATACCTCAAACAATGCAACTGAGACACCCCAAATAACAAAATACAAACTTGAAAAGCTTGGAATTGTAAATGTTTAAGAAACCTCTTGTTTAGAAAAAACAAACTCTGCCTGGTCTGCAGTCTTTCAGACCACACAATTCCCAAAGGTTACTTCAGACCTAACTTATTCTAAGATTCTGACTTTATCACGTATACTTTTGGTGCTTAGGAACAAGAACTAATTCTTAACGGTTCCAGCTTTAATAAGTGTGATATTTATAAATATCTCTTCCCATATAATCATAGCAAGCAATCTGCAAGCACCTCCTTCCCAAAGGAGGAGTGTCCATAGCTTGGTCTATCGTTATTACCTTCTTCAATATATGAGAGCTGCAGGAGAAAACATGGAACAAACAAACGTGTCAGGATATGTATGTTTAGTACTTGAACGGCATGATGGCACAGTTCATTTCTATACTTTTTATATTTTAACTAATCATCTTGAAAACCGCAACAATTTTGTTTTGCTTCCAGCAAAGTCAAGAAAATTGAACACCTCCTTCCTATAAGGAATGTGTATCATATTACAAATGCTAGGGAAATGTCACTTGTTTAAAGACATGCTGCCACACCACCTTTGGGAGGCAGCTGTGGTAGCTACTTCAGCTGAAGAAAACAAAACTAATTGCACACGTATCTGTAAGCTGAAAAAACACAGATAAAGCATGGAGTGCTGGACCACTCTGCTCAACTGCTAACAAACCTAACGGCAGCACAATATCAGATATTTACAACCCAAGGTTATAAAATGAAATAAACTTGAGCTCATTATTTACTATATTATTTACAGGATACAAAAATGTTACTCTGGATACTTTCACTAGATCATAGGTACATAAATGGATACTAAACACAACAGGCATGGATTTATCTTTGACAACACTATGACAGTTGTAGATTCTGAACATAAACAATGAAAATGGGCTACAGAATAAATAAATAAAAATCAGTCTGGCTGCTCTCCTACTGCCAGATCATTGGATCACTGGATGGACCACTACACTAGGTCTGTAGGAGGAGTTATGCTGTTCTTATTTCATGACATAAGAAAGACAAGCCAAGTCTTTGGTAGATGGGACGGTGGGAGACACCCACATTAGATTCAGGGAGGTCTCCCAAAATTTAATGCCTACAGTGTAACTGAATGGCTAGAATTAAGAAAAGCATTATCATCAGAGAGGAAGTGTTACTTTTAAGTAAATGCAAAGAGAAGTGTTCGCATTTTAAGTATGTTTTGTTACTTTTGAGTTAGCAGGAAGTTGTTAACAAAAAAAAATAAGTAATAGGAAAAGTCATAAAGAGAGATCAACAATCTACCAATAAGTCAAAGAATTGAGGAGGCTACCAGTCATTTTAGATCCATGAGACTGAAAACCAACCTAAGCAAACATATTATACAGAAGACATCTGGCACAGGCTGTGACACACAACCATTAGCATTCTATTCACAGCCTCACTTTCCCTAATAAGTGATTTAGTGAGAAAATTCAGTTATACTTTAATTTAATAAGTATCAATAAGCTACAAGCGCATTACAGAGGAATGACTGTGGTTCCATCCACCTTTATTTGATGGGATCAGCTAGTTTTGGCATTGTATCAAAATATGGGCCAGTCAAGAATGAAAAACCTCCCCAGGAAGGTAAGTAAAACTTATACAACTAGACAGCATCAGCTTTAGTGATTTCAGACCTACTGTGTATTGATGCCAAGGCCACACCACATACGTATGCGTATAGTGAAATAATTTCAACATCAAGCACCCATAACTTAGAACGGTTGACAATTTTTTCATGTAGTACATCTAATAGAACATCATGTAACTATTAACATTTTTGATCACCCATCTGGGGGCACCAGAAGTATAGCATTCTTGCTACATGGTTTCAGGTAACTTAAAATAAGGATGCCCAGTAGAAATCACATACTGAGCATCCAACATTCAATTATAGCATGTTATATCTGGCACAACATGGAATTGCACACAAAAGATGCATTAAAAACGCAGGACAGGATTTAAACTCCTTGAACACGAAAGTACTTCTACTCTTCCTACAATGTCTACTTTTTTTATTTTTTTAATACACATTATAACTCAGAATTTTGACTGCAAAATGCATGGAAGGAAAAGCTTCATTAATCCCTGACGATTTTCACTACACGTGGATGTTTTAGATCTCAGTAATAGCAAGTTAGGAGGGGGAAGACAAAATAAAAAAAACCAGTTGATATTTCCAAAACATGTTTCAAGCTGGCTAAATTTTATGTAGGTTTTTTAATTAAAACATCAAAAGCAAGACGACCATACTATCTCTCAGGAAGGATGTGTCAAGGTAAGTACTAGGTCAGTCTGGGAAAATTTGCCCTAAGTTACCAAATATGAAACCAGCTTCATTTTGTAAAAGAGGCCAAGCAAGCATAACTGAAGGTTAGGACAGACAGCTTAGAAGACTCCAGCCCAACTGGAATAATTCAGATAATCCTACTGAAGCAGATAGTATTACAAAGCCTACTTCCAAATATTACTTTTACTTATTAGCACTACTAGGAAATTGCAGCAAAGGTGAACTAAACAGAATCTGCTTCTGCTTCAAGTTCACTTTTGATTAACCTTGTTATTTCCGTTCACTTTTAAGAGTTATAAAAAACACTACTATTTATAGATAGAGTGTTCATTTCACTAATAACTGATTTGACCTTTCTGTTTAATGTCAGAGGGCTTTATTTCAAAATTAAAACCTTCAGCAACTACAGTTATCTTCAGAAACCGCCAGGGCATAAGCAACATTCGTAAGTTACAGTTTCATTTCACATTTGCTTCAGAACTCTAGGTTAATAAAGAGGAAAAGCTCATATTTTTTAAACACTATCAAAATGCATGAAGTCTGAGCCCCCCCTTACAAAATAAGGTGTTAACCACTTAGGAAAAACACGTGTACATGCCAAACGTGCCTAAAAAGATTTTTTCATTTATGTTGAAGAACATGCGTGTCTGTGCATACTTCCAACATTAAACCAGAAGTTATTTGTGGATATGTCTGATTGTACATATTGGTAAATATAAACAATGTGCTGAACTAAAATTCTATGCTTCAAATTCAAGCACTGACAGGATGGTTGAAGTGACAACTGTATTAAAATCATGAAATACCCCAAGGTCCAAGGTCTAAGTAAAATAAAGCTTTCCCCGGTTTTCACCAAATATCAACCCACCTAACATGGGAAAAAAAAATGAAAAGCATATATAAACATGGAAAATACATACATTTACAACTTATTTTAGTACCTATGGATACTTTTCATAGGCACAAACCTAATTTTTTACAAAAGCTTCACACATAGCCTTATTTCTTTATTACAAGGAAATGGCAAACCAAACCTTAGTACCTGATCAATTTTGTGCCTAAGTTCATAAGTTTTCATGGAAGTAGAGCAACTCTAGTTTGGTTCTCAGATTTGGTTGGTAACGTAGTCAATGTATGATACTAATGCCAACATCTACTTCCTAGCTGTACTAATTTCGCTTTTACAATACAGATACCAATGCAAGTACCAATGCTAATCAATTTCCAATTTACTTGTCATTGATTTTTGGCGTTAATCACATGAAATAGTAATTATGGGAACCACTCTCCTCACTCACTCCATCCTCTGAAAAATCTAAGCAAAAGCACTTATGTTCCATACAAGCTAATTTTTGTTTGCACATCTTTAAGAAATGCAGTTATAATTAGGAGATTCTGGATTGTTTCTGCTCTTCAGCTTTTTGTTTTAAATTTAATAAGCGTTTCCCAGAACTCCTTAGTAAAACAGATAATTATAAACAAAAAGATTAAGCATTAAAATACCTTTTCATTATTAAGAATGATTACAGAAAAAACCCCACAAGTATATGCATTAATTCAAAAGCATAATTTAAATGGAAAAGTTCTAAAGTAATTGTATGCTGAACAGATATGCATCTGAATATGCAGACCATGTGGGACTATTCCTCTGGGTTTTAGTACCTCAGATACAAGTTCTCAGAAAATTGTGTTTATTTTCATTATGAAGCCAACAAAATTGCTTCAAGAAATATAAGATAACCACTTTCAGTGCTAAGAGTATTTTTCAAATCTATTTTCATGTTCGATGCTTCATCAACAAAATGCTGATTGGGCAGAACCAGTTTACTTCTCACCTATGTAAGTTATTGATTCCCATAAAAAACCATATTAATGTATCAATACATCAGTATACAATTAAAAATTTGAAGAAGATAATTCATTATGGTGATTTTAATATTATACCTACTAAACAGATAGCAAAGGTGGTGGGAACCTTTAAGATCAGGCAAAACAAGGTAAAATAGCCGTTTCTTTTCTATAGAGATCATTACTTATTCTTTCATTATTTATAGCTTACCTAATCAATATAATTAAAGTAGTAATGGCAAAGACAGACCAATCCCAGCAGCATAAAAAGAATATGTAGCTAGTAATTTAACCAACTCTGGTTTTGTCTTAAAAAGGGTAGCAGGAATGTCCATGTTCCTGCCCAGCGTTCAACACCAAGAGAAATAACAGAGGTCACAGAAGGTCACACCACACGGGAAATTCAAAGAGAACTAATTTTTAAGTAGTAAAAATATTTTTGAAAATAAATGCAAAGCCCACAAAACTTTTATAGAACATCTGTTGAAAAGACTTCAAACAAAGACAGTGTGCACACATTTGTGTATATACACATAAATATACACACTGCACATTTTTAAAATGCCACTTGAGCTAAATTTTAAAAGGCTAGATAATTTGTTTTCAAACATAATGAGCCTGGTTGTTTTGATAGAGAATAAACACAGATCTACTGCATAAAATAAGCTTTAATGATAAATTGTATGCAGGGGGTTACTACCTTCTATCAAGTCACAACTCACCAAAAAAATCTAACTGAATAAGAATCTGACATCAAGGATTACAGCATCTTCAGAATCAAGGTTTAACTGATTACAACAGAAAAATGACTTGAGAACTGAATGAATGGTTTTCAAGAAGAAAGCTGCCTACATATATGTGTTTAAAATGAACAGGAACCAAAGTGAAAACACATTGTAAATGTTCTGGGACATTAGGTTTCTAGATTCCTAAAGCAAAACAACATAAGAAAATTAACCATCAGAAACCAGTAAAGAGACTGGCAATTAGCTTATACCAAGCTGTTTCTGACTAATGACTGTTCCCACTCTACTCTTCCCAAAATCAAATTTACTATCTTTCCCTCACTGTCTGTAAACAGTTCCAGAAATATCTGCAATTATGCACACCATGTGCTGGTGTTCAACACAAGACAGGCTGCAAAAGCAGTATTTCCAAACTTTTGAATCACAGAACCAAATAAGGCACAAAATATTCAGTGCATTAGATATCTTTCATAGCACTCAATGATACATCTGTCACCATGATAGAAGCTGCAGCATGACTAAGAGTCCAAGGTAGTTTTTCCTCACATATTTGAACTTTTTTTACTTTTTTTTTTTTTTTTAAATATTTGCAGAGATATGGCCTATTTCTTAATAGAAGACTTGTAGACTTAACAGTTATTGTAAATACAGGTTCATCAGGAATACTTTTGTAACAGTAGTTAAATACTTTGGCTTAGAAAGAAACCAATAGCCCTAAACGAACATCTAATGTTTTAGTTAAGTTTTAATTAGCAACCATCAAGTTAAAAAAAAAAAGACATGAAGCTAAATAATCACTATCCTAAAAATTTCATCTTCAGAGAAAGCACTCGCTATACCTGTGAGAGCTTACATTAAGACAGATTAATCAGCGTTTATCTAGTACCTATGCTCAATTGAAGCCTTTGCTTGGTTCAAGTTATTTATCTGAAATTGCTGACTGATACAAAACAACAATGGCAAAACCAAAATATCTGTCTGTTATCTAGCTTGAAATAGAAGATTTGTAATTTGTACCCAGCTATACAGCAGTTCTGAGTGGCCTTTATCAAGTGCCTTTCACTTGTCTTGGCCTCAGTTTCCAGCTGTAACACTTCCCTCCATCTCTGAGTTCATGTATTTTAACTGTAAAGTTTTCAGTGTGATGACCATGTTGGGAACACTGTTTACTCAGTAAAACAGTACTATCTCCATCTCTTGACTAAAACGTCTGATAGGCATTTCTGAGAAGTACTTAGTTCCTTTGACTTTGAACTGAGTGGATTAATACAAAAGGAAGTTACTTTTTATCTTACTGGAAGCTGTACGAGTTAAATCCTATTCAAATACTTACGTTACGTGATGTATATCTTCCAGTCTGAGGATATGACATTTGTAAGACAGGTTTCTTACTCATGGAGTATCCTTTGGAAACGCTCATTTAGACAGTCCTGCCCTATGAAACACACCTTAATCTGTCCAGACAAGCCTATTGTTATTAGCTTTAAGATTATGGTATTAAACTAGCTATTAACTGTGATTATGTATTACTAGACACCTAGTAACCCCATTCTAACAAGGGTCACCACATTCTTCTCATCTTTCAGTCTATTTCAGAGCATGTGTAAAATATGACATTGATGTAAGATGCAATTCTGACCTAAAATGTCTAGGCTGAAAGTTCAGATCCCTTACAAATAAAAAGTGGGTTCTGGAATAAAGCTGTACAATTCAGGTGTAAAGGAAAAGAAAGGGAATGAATACAACATTTTAAAATATAGGCAATGTCTCATATGTCTAGATCTATAAAACACTGCAATTACATATACTTATTATTTCTTCCACACTGAAGTCATTAAGACCTCAAATTTCAAATTCCAAGACAAAAAACACCATCTCATTTTAAAAAACACTTTTATTGTTGAGAAACGATCAAATTTTGTATGTAGATGCACAGTTAAATTCGTGTTTTTTACCCAGTTGTATTTTATTTTTTCACTAAATTATATGAAACTCTTTAATGAACCGCTGAATCATGATTCAGCTGTATCACTGAAATGCATATACTGATAAACCTAGCAAATCGCAGAATTTTTCACTATTTTTATCTCAAGTTCAGTGTTAATTTCACCGTTCTTTGATTTTAAACAGGTAGAACATTTCTCAATGGCCATACATTTCTTTTGTATCACTTCAGCAGGGCACATCACACTAGTGAAGTGTGTGACTTTATTAAGGTTGAGGTAGTATTAAGTGTAACTATGAGGGAAAAACGAGCACTATACTATATACTATACAATTTCTTGTACTGTTTTGAAAACATTAAGATACACTATTTAAAATAAAATTGCTTTTTGATAACATATGTGCAATATGTAGAGACAAGGTCTGGCAAAGCCAGATTCTTCTCTGGTTGGCACCCAGCAGCAGAATGAAAGACAATAGGCACAAATTGAAATACAAGAAATTCCACTTCAATATAACTCTTTTTCTGCTGTCAGAGTAGTTAAATGCTGGAAAACATTGCCCAGGGAGGTTGCAAAGCTTCTGTCCTTGGAGACATTCAGAAGACAACTGGACATAACCCCAAACAACCTGCTCTAATCCCGCTTTGGACAGGTTGAACTAGGCTATCTCCAGACACGCTGTCCAAATGCAGCCATTCTGTGAACTAGGAACCACATGAAGAGGATGCTTAAAAATTTTGTATTTTTTTTTTATCCTTATCCACAAAGCACAAATAGACCCTTCGGAAAAAAATTTATACTGCATATTTTTATACGGATTATTTAATATTACTAGCCTCACTTAAATTTACTTACCAAATGAAAAATGATAAAAATAGATATGATGATGGTTTAATTGAAAAACAGCAGTAGCATTACTATCTGAAACAACATAGTTCAAATCTCACCAAGATTAGTATTATCTTTGTTCTGGTTAGTGGATTTTTGGATTTGTAAAATCCTTACACAGTTAGCCTTTCATGAAGCATTGTTAGGGATTAAAAACATCTTTATGAACATGTTCTCATATAATGAAATCAGAACAATTTGACTTCATTTCACCCAGAGCAGGAGAAATGTGCCAATTAAAATCTCTGTTTTGAGTGTTTATATCTTGGCAGGTTGAAAATGGATTAGACAATAAACTAGCAGAAAAGATTCTCAGCTCAGAGAGGATTTTTGATTTTATTATTATTATTTTTTTGAATGTCAAGCACACTTTAAATCTCCTAAGCTGTTTATAATAATGGAGTTACCAAAAATAGCCTAGCATAAAAACCACTGAATTGGCTCCATCTGTTGTATAATATAAAGAGCCCCCAAAACATTTCAGAACATTAGAAAAATGTCTTAATAAAAAAAACGTGAACACTGGGCATTCTGAAGGGCTTTTTATCTTCATACTCATAAACAGCGGCACTGTCGCAAGTAAGGACTTGATTTATTCAGTTGAAAAGCACCATAACAGTACTGAATGCTGTTATAGTATTAAGTCTTTTGGACTTCAACATGCAGACTACACTTCTGCATCCTTGTCAATTCCTCCCTTGTAATTAATAGGATTTTAACATGGACCAGAACCTATCCTTAACAAATTTTGTTCCAAATCAATGACAGTGCATGTTAAGACTGTCACAAGAATTCTCTCATTTTCACTAGCTCTACCTTGATCAACCAATAAATAACAGATTACACTGAGAAATAATATAGCAAGAATGGTACCCTTTCTTCCCTGGTGTTGTAAGGCTGTGCTGCCCCAGCTACACTAACAGAGCTAAACAAATAAGAGAAACACTGAACTGCCCTGTGAAGTGTACCCAGACTGTGCAGGGACACAGGGTAGTTGTGTGCATACTTCAGCAGTATCAGCACTTAATTTTGGCGCTGTTTGGCAGAGGGCAATTAGAATCCCAGCATTACCAGTACCAGGTAAGCAGTTACGTATGGGTTATTTTTTTTTGTTCTTTTTAACTAAAAGCAAAACAAAAAGTAAACAAAACCACATCACAGCTGACTACTTTTATCATTACTTCCATGAGTCATTTGCCAAACTCTGTACAGCCCAGCACAAATTAAAGAAGACACTGTGAGAAAAGAGGTATTTTTTTTTTTTTTTTGAAAGAGGCACAATGAGTCTTAAGGTGCAATTTCATGCTTGACTACAGGCAAACTACATACATCTGCTGCTACCAAAAAGAGGAGTCTATCTTCTCTCTGTGCTTACACTAGCTCTGGCAACCCTGAAGCTGCATGATAACTTGCATCAGCTTAATAACTCAAGTGAAAATGAATCATGTTCCACGCCCTCTCCCTCATACAGTTACTAGAGCAGATGATAGCAAACTGCCATAAATGTACAGTCAGGACCAGGTGGCTTTTCATTTTGGCAGCAGGCAGTCCTGGAATAACGCGTCAGCCATGAAATATCAAATATCACTGATAAAGTATTATTTTCTGCAACATATGCCTTGCTGACTGTTGATCTAGTTTTCACAGGGTTAGCAAAAGCAGCTTCCCACATTACTAACAAACAGTTGCTTTAAAGAAAATAATTTAATTGTAATATTTTTTCCATTTTTCTTCTCAGAATGAACTATTTTTCTTAAAGTTTTCCTAAGATTGCTCTAACATAACTGTCAATGGTTTACAGGCTGGTTTGGCCCGTAGATTCCAGCCTGAGGATTTGTATCTGTGCTGCTAGAAGGAAAGAAAAAACTTTGTCTTTGAGTGGGGAGTTTTCCCAGAAGCTTCTATTCACATCTCCAGATATGAAAATAAAAGCTCCTAGTACTCCCCACACAGATACTGCCATCTATTTGTATTGAATGGATAAATTTTCCATCTATCACCAGCACTAACTGGAACTTTCTGGACATTCCGTAGGCTAACTTGACTGTCATAGATAGCTCTGAGTGCACTTGCCAAAACTGTTCCAACTGTGACTGATCCACAGGAATAACTTAGGAGTTCCTACCTTTCTCTACCTGTGAACTTAGCTGTCCATATATTCATCTTAAAAAAAATACCTGGAATGGACCTCTTCTCCACCCAAACAAAATTCCTAAGAGTGTATAGAGCTAAGTGCCTTAGCACTGGCTATTGACATGACACTGATTACAATAAGTAACTGTATACTTAATTTTCCAGATGGAATTTCCACTTGACAGCTTCATGCAGCAGTGTGCCAGAAATGAGTATTACAGTTTGACTATGCGCTAAAGTAATTAACTTAATCCCTGAAAATGAAAAGCATATTAATTAAGTTTATGGACTCTTTTCTCTCTCACTCCCATAATACTAAAAAGGGGGAAAAAAATAATCTCTCCTTCCCGAACTACCATACATGAATTGATGTAGAAAGCACATCTAGCAAAAGAGAAAGCATTTCAAAATCCATTTAGTGCTTTAAGAAAGTAAATGAAGTTTAGCAAGATGTTTAAACATGCTTTGAGATATTAACCACGTAAGTGATAAATTGACCTCTGGTAATTGAAGGCTAAGATGCATTACATATTTGACCTAAACAAACATTAAACAAAACAAAATCACCATCAACAAAACAAGAATACAGTTTATCTACCGCAAGAAAAATTGTCTTCAGTATTTTTTGTGAATACTGAATTACAAATAGCTTATAGGATTGTTCATATTGTAACAGAATAAGAAGTCTCACATGCAGTTTTCTCAGTGCTAGAATAAACTATAACAAAATATATAATATATATTTATTGTGTATATTAATTTATAATTCAATAATATAACAAATTAAAGTGATAAATAATTTTTGGAAGCTATTTAACACTTTTATGACTTACCAGCTGTGAAGTCACTATTTAAGTCTATAAACGCATGAGAGTGTGGTATATACATCCTACTCTGGGTGTCCAGCGCAGCATGCCGTGATAAGTTCCTACAAGGCAAGAAGAAAAAGCAATACATTTCATCAGTGCTAACAGACTGTTAACCATGATAACACACCTTTAAAAAAAAACAACAAAACTGAAGTTGCATTCTTCTACCATTAAGTGAACGTTTGTCATGGTTTTATGATTTTTTGGTTGTCAGTATTCCACATCATAACATCATGTAGTGCACTGGGAGTTAAAGTGTTCTGGGTACCCGTGCCCAAACAGAAGAACTACGTTCCCCAGAAGCCTGTTCACTGTGCTGTTATCATTTCTGCTCAGGGGGAACAGATATAAGGCCTTGGTAGGTCATCTGACCGGGCTCTTCTTCGTCAGTCTCTCTCCCTGCTGCTCGACCGGACTGCGCATCTCACCTCAGCGTTATGGTGAGGCCTATCCAGCTTTCGGACAATCTCTCTCTCTCTCATTATATTTGATTTACTAGCTTCAATTCTAATTATATTGTATTATAGTGTGTTATCTTGCATTCTGATACCATATTTAATAAATTCATTTGTTTCTCCTCAGATCGTTGCCATTGTTTTTAATTATTTTGGGGTTCCCTGTTTCCCTTTTCTGGAGGCGCGGATTTTGCGAAATCCCTCTGCCCCGCTGGTCACGGAACCGGGCCGAACCAGCCTGCAAACTGTCAACAACGTTACAACTTAGCTTACAATATACTAAATGAGTAGTAACTGCTTGAAATGTTTTGTAAGAGATGATTCATAGAAGAGGGGCTTCAGTTAGATTATATTAGCTTTCTAAAATAAGTTTATTTGCACAGAAAAGCATCGCTACGCACAAAGTGAAACATACAGCCTGCACTTCCACCACTATAAATCCTGAAAAACTTCACTGCCCTCCCCTTTTCCTCAAGCACTTTTACTATCAGTACTTATGAAATCTCCTTTGGACCAACAGATGAAAAAAAATAGGCATAATCACATGCTGCTGAAATAGCTCATGCCTGCTACATAGGATAGACCATATGCTAATGATGTCATTTCCTAAGGAGGTGATACAATTTCTTGTCTTTTTCTGAAAGTTTAGAATAAAAAGCAGTAACAAAGAAAACCACAAACAAAAACCATCCCCTGCCCCCTTACAGAAATTACGAATTATTTTCTAGTTCTTTTGATGCACTCCTTTTTGAAGTTAAGCCAAGAAAGTTATGCAGCTCCACTATAATGTAAAATGTTTTTGAATTTTCAGTAGAAAACTGTTTTTCTGAGCAGATGAAATAAAGCTTTTTTCCACATAAGACACTGTTTATGTTGTTACGTACAGCTCAGTTCTATCTTGACCTCAGTCAGCTTTTTTGTATCAACGTACTACTACAAAGATTGCAAGAAAAAATTCAATGCATCTGACCCCCATTTTCCTTTCTTCCAAAGCTCACATTTTTCCATATCGACTGTTATTTTCACAAAGTGTCATAAAAGTGAAAGTTCTGATCCACAAGCCATCAATTTAAAAAAAATGCAATGAAATTCAACTTAGGATTAATGAACAAAAACATACTGCCAGGAAGGGTATATAGCATTCAACTACACATTTAAATGTTATCTGCCCTATGTTACTTCCAAACCACCTTTGAGGAAATGAAAATAACCAGTAATCAGCAATATACTTGTTAAATACACTTGTCAAACTTATACTTAATGATGGGGGAAAATAAAAAACAAAAACCAGACAAACATTTCTTACGGGCCATGGAAATGCACAATAGAAAGCCCATGTATAGTTGCCATAGAGACAGAGCAATCATCTGATTGATTTCTCCTGTGGCAACAGACCTCTTAAAACAACAGCTCAAGAAAACCACATGGGACTGCAAAGAATTCCTAACATACACTTTTTTTTAGAACAAAGTAGTATTGATTGCACAGGAACCTAAATCAGTGGCTACATCAACACCTGCATTTCTTATGAAACACAGGGAGCTGAAAGTTTCTATGTTAGCATTGCTAAACAGCACTCAAGACAACGTTATCCAGTTCCACTTAAAAGCTGCAAAATATCAAGCTAGAATTAAATCTTTGGAGGCCCAACCCTGTAAGAATAAACAAGCCTAGTTCTGGATTTTTTTCCCCAATAATTCATTGTTAAATGTTATCGTTTAATTTTAGAGATTAACAGTAAAAGTGTTAAATTTTAGAGCATTCTTCAAAATAATCTTTTTCATAATCCTTACCAGTTGTTCAGATTTCCCATTAAACTTTTTTATCCCAGCATCTGCTAGCTAGTCCCATGCTAGAAATCCCAGGGCTAGCACAAACTTGAACCATAAACTTAGTCCCGTTCACTGCAATCCCATCACACAGAACTCCTGACAACTCTTAAGCACTGCCAAGTGGCCTTAACTACTCCTTAAAGCAGAAAATGCAGTACAGAGAACATCACTGGCACGCAATCATACTGTTACTCAGCAGTCTGCCTTTTGCAAAAATCTTTTTAAGAAACCCACGAAGCATACCAAATATTTTTCTTAATAGCTTAACAATCAGGTGCTGTAATAGAATGGTCACATACACATGTGGAAAGAAGACTCGAGTTCGCACAGCTCCAGTCTTATGTCTCTAAACAGAAGAGGATGAACAAGTTACTGAAATTCATGCTAATAAACATTTAGCTTACCCGCCTATCAGTATCTGTGGCTTATCTGAATCACTTGTGACACCAAAGACATCAGGAATCAAATCGCCATTAAAGCTGAAAGTGAAAAACAGTTTCAGTATTACTTTAACTCATTCCAGGAGTCAAAACTGACCATTCTTTACTGATCCTGTGTTTAGTTAGCATTTTCCCAACAGGCAGTTAATAATTTTCAGCTGTGTAGGCTCTTCTCTGAGCTGCCAGCAGTAATGCAAAGACCGTTAAGTATTTTAAACTATGCCATGCATTTGATTTCCTAGTTGTACAAGTCACTTTATGTTACTTAACAAGAAAGAAGTTATTTTCCTTAAAGACTTCTTCAAATTTGAGAAGGCAGAACTGATCAAAAACTTCTCACTCAAGTCTCTCACCCGTTCCACTCTTTCCAAAACAGGGATGCTCCAGTTCCCAGACACACACAGTTCTTGTATAACTATACACTTACACAAATATGAGTTTTGTGAACAAGGTTTGAATTTCATTGCCACTGGAAGATGATGAGGTCTCAGCAGCACAACCAACTGAATGCATCTTATTTGACATTGCAAATAAGGCATAAATACAAACTGAAAATACAATATACAAACATACATTGCTTACAGGAAGTACAGAAAGAGCAGAAACTTGCTCCTCCCCCCAAGTACCTGCAGCCTGCCCTTCCTACTGCATTTTCCACATATTTTTCATTCAAGCTAAGGAACAAATCTTTTCACTGGGATAAGCCAGTAAGGTGTTTGTGGTTTTTTCCTTTGAAATTCACTACAAATAAATGGCTCTTTTTTTTTTTTTTTTTTTTTTTGCATAAAACACTGAGCACTGAAATTAAGAAATTTCCAAGTTCATTTAATTGCTGTCGCCAGGCTGATATAATATATATCAGCCATCTTTACAAATCCATGTTTTGTCATCTTTTATTAGTCACTTGACACACCACAAACCATCCTCTTCTTGAGAGGAGCATGTTTTAAATGTTAGTGTTAAAACATACTTATCCAGTTGCTGTTAGTCACTATTACAAAACACTTGAACTAAAAAGGTAGTCTATACTTACTCCATTACTAGAGGCTCATCGTGAAAAGTCTTATTTATCGTAGTTTTATGGTTAAGATCTGAAAACAGAAAACACTCTATTAAATTTCAAATATGTTATGACAGTAACATTTAGCAAATATAATCCTTCTTCTATTAGTTTAGAGCTATTAATTTCATGATAAGAAAAAAATATAAGCATACAAAACAAAATGCTCCTGGAGATAAAAGATAAATTTAAGCTTTTAATTTTGGACAGGAAAGGTAAGTACTAGCTCAAATGCTGAAGCTTCTTCTCTCTCCACTGAAACTTTCAACAAATAAACAGATCTCAGTGAAATCTATTTTATGAAAACCCATACTCATATGAGATCTGAACTGCCAGGGATGAAGATACTCCAAATTCAGCACTGCACACAGGACTTCCGTTTAATATTTTGTCATTATAAAATATATTGCTAACAAGATCCACTGCACATTTGAAATTAAGATTAGAGATAGACTGCTTAAATGGGAAATGAGGATTTTAAGTCTTAATCAGGTTATCGCCTCTCAGACTTTACTTTCACTTCTTATCCCAGCTCTTTGCCACATCATTCCAGTTCCCATCTCCCTGTACTTCTTGTCTTAACTCCAGTCTCCACATTATCCTGCTCTTGATTTGTCATACTTCCATCATCCTGCTAAGCACCACATACCTTTCCAGTAGCCTCACTGCATACCAACCTCTGACTCCTTTCTAAGCTCCACTTGTGTCTCTCCCAAAGTTTGTTTATTTACAAGTAAGACAGCATTAGTTCATTTAAATCCTTCACATTCTTCCTAATGCTACATTCTTCTCTCAACACTCAATCCAATGCAGTTTCCTGGGCTGCTCAATTTCTTCTCTGAATAAAGCCAGAATCAACGGCCTCTAACACCACCCATCTTTTGCCTCATCTATAACTATTTTATAATATAGTTGTTCATAGTATTATTTTTCAATAGGTTTTGTACTATTAAGATTATCTTCTGTGGCTTTTCGGTCCTTCTTCAAAGTGTAAACTCTTCCCAAAAAGCTTTTCTAGCAAACTCAACAGAAAATAGAGACTTCAAGTGGTCACAGTCTATGACTCTACCCTAAGACACAGTCAGACACTGCTAGATACCTAGAACACAGCTGAAATGATGATTGTCTTAGGTTCTTCCAGTGACAGACACTTTACAACTTCTTCCCCAAAGCCTATTCCAGAGTGAGTTTGTCTTTAAAGAATTTGGTTTAAACAGCAATGAGTGCTATATTAATGTGGGTGTGCCAATTTGGAGATTTAAGCTCTCAACTGTACACTAAGTTCTTAGTGCATTCTGTAATCAAATATGGTAGTCTTTTGGGATGATCCTTGTGAAGTTCACATGTGTGATGGGGAAGCTGCAACAAGTCACCCTTTAGATAGTCAGTTACTGTCAATCAGTAATATTGTTTGGTTATGCCTGTTGCATGATAGAAAAGCAATAATTTTAGCTCTGTTTTCTTACATTAATTACTAAATATTGTTTAATAGCAAAATACTATATGAGTATGAAGCTGCACAGCTGCTAATCATTACTTTAAGCATAAACATAATGTGGCACAACTTCCTGAAAATACTTGGAATTATTAAGAAATCCAAAAATCTTGTTAATAAGCAATCTCAGCAACTCACCTAATGTTTGGTTGTGTCCCCAGAAAATGAACACTGAAAGTTCATCTTTGCCATGATTTTGTGTTCGGGTAGTGAGGAGGACATCCATTTGGGAGTCACCATCATAGTCTCCCGGAACTACACTGGTTATGATAACACCTAGAGATCTAGAATTAAAAACAAATTTAGGAAGGCCTCGAATGCAAATAATGGGACTAATGTGTACATAAAAACCAAATACAAGTACAAAGCAAAACCAAAGCACACAAATTGTGTAAGGGGGTGGGAAGTCACACCTACTACTTAACTGCGTGCGTGACAAAACTCGTCTCCAGATATTATGCCACATGAACCACAAAATTAAGAAAGGAAAACAAAAGAGTACCAGAAGTTACTCAAAAAACCTCTTGCTCAAAGAACTCGCCTAAGCAAAAGCCGAACCACAAAGGTAAACAGATAATGTCAGCAGACAGTTTGAGTCCTGACTGTAAAGATGCACTTCCTCCCCCCAAAAAAAAGACCACTTATATTGTTTCACCATTCAATATCAATACTTACTTCATGGGTAACTTAACACGGGGCTTAAAGTAAGGTTCCTTCTGGTCTGCCAAAAAGATAATCAATTCATTTCCTGCAAAGCAAATAAGGCAATGTATAAACCTCATAGATAAGGATCATAAATGGCTTATATATAAAACAACACTTAAGGAGTTACTCTACAAATGGTAATTCCTCGCAGCATCAAAAATACAACCACTTCTTCCTCATTAGAAAGGAAGCAAAAGAAATACTTCTTCAGTATAATACTATAAGCCTAATTGTACCATTAACATCATCTACTAGCATCAGAGGAATGCTAATGTCAAGAATGTTCTTCGGGGCTTGGCATTAAGCCTTTCTCTTTGCTATTGTTATCATACTGTTTGAAACTTCCTATAATGAATTAGCAAATACTACCTGGGGAAAAACATTAGGCATCAGTTCTATATAAACATTAACTTTTAAGCTGTAAACTTGAACAAATTCTTCTAACACTGCCTCTGACACAGCACGATCTGATGCTTTTTACCAGGTCTCCTGACAAAAGCAGGTTAAGAAACTGAGAGAAGTAACCTGGCTCCCTGCAGAACTTCCTCACTTGCAATAATGCAAGCCACAGACTTTCAGCTGCTTCAACTGCACTTCCATGTAAGATGCCATTCTGTTAGATTGCCCCTCTGCTGCCTTCTGTTACACAGCAATGAAACGTTAAACCTTCCTGCCAATACCCCGTTACATCTACTGCCATACCAACAACATCCACCTCCAACACTGTGGGCTGACATAATAAAATAGGAGACATTCCTTTCTGAGCAGTCCTTGTACTTTTACAAGTAAAATCACAGCTCAGAGTTAAAATCAAAAAACACAATGTTGTTACTAATCTTTTATTATATTTGTGTTCTGAATTCTCTAATTAACTCACCTGTAGCATCCCAGCATGTAAGAACTAGGATACTTACATGAAAGTAATCCTACAGCTCTAAACTGGACCTACTAGAGCATATTTCAAGGGCGTAACTCAGTGGCAAAGACCAAAGCCAGGAAAGGGCAGACTAGAAATTTCCTAGGTATGAAAAGGAAGGATAGCTGCCATAAATGTGTTTGCAAAGGAGAAGATGCCAACAAATGAGTAAATGAAAACAAACCCTTTCCAAATAGATAGAAGCAACCAGTGCAGTCCCATCTGGCAAGCTAATA
Source organism: Pavo muticus (assembly GCA_016647715.1). Lineage (NCBI taxonomy): Eukaryota > Metazoa > Chordata > Aves > Galliformes > Phasianidae > Pavo > Pavo muticus. Next base: position 4,785,420 of record JACDJE010000015.1, on the reverse strand, counting down.
CAGCCAGGGTTGCACTGCACGTTCACAGACGAACGAGGCTGGCACGTGAGAGGAAGAAGCCTGCTGGCTGGTTGAGCTTCTGATAATAAAGATGTAGGTCAACTGCTGAAACTTGTAATATTGATTTCATGCTGTAAGAATAGGTGAAAGTAGATATAGCTGCTTTAAACCAGTTTTGGATCACCCAAGAAAGGCAGAGGTCACAATCCATTAATAAAGAAGGAATCACTCACACCTTTCCAAGGATTGGGGCCCACTGTATACTCCAAAGAAGATAATCTCCAAGTAGAGATGCTTCCCTTGTGACTGGCAGCTCTTAAATGAGGTTAGCGAGGGGTGGAGCCAGAGTCCACCCCTTCCAGTTGCACAGGTGAATTGCTTCCACCTGTGCTCCCAGGGCTGGCTATGCCCCTTTGCCAGGTGCTCAGTCACTGGTTCAGACCGTGACTTAACAGTTCCCATACACACATCATGGACTTTTATCATATAGGTGGTAAAGTAATGGCGCCGAAGCAGATGCATCTTTACACACATTGGGTTCCAAGTTAATCACGCTTCGCTAAATGAGATTTTACAGCCACTAAGAACAGATTTGTGTAAAGTCTGGCTCACTGCTCATCAGCAGTGAAAACAAACAGACTAGTGGGAATTATCAGAGGAGCAGACAACCATAATCGCGATACCACTACATCAACCAGTGGCACACACATCCTTGGTGTTGATTGCAGTTCTTGTCCTCAAAGAATACAAAAGAAAGGGGAAAGAGTATGCAGGAGGGCAAAGAAGAAGGAAAAGCAACAATTAAGAGGCTCTGAAATCCACTATCTGAAAATCTGTTCTAGGATACCAGTGAAGTTTCCAAAACTCTCCACTGAATTGCACCAGGAGAACAACACTACATTGCCCTGCATTGGAAGAGGCATCAAACGTAAGTGGAAGGTGGTGGGTTAAACAAGTAACAGGTGTGGGCTTCCACAGTGTTTCCAGGTACCGCAAGTGTGCTGTGATTTGGGCCCTCCTCTCAGCTGAGCATGGACCCGAGGGAGCTGACGGCCTTCTTTCTGTGTGGGTCTTCACCCAGCCTGGCACCGCAACAGCACTCGAAGCAGGCTGACATATAACCATCCTCTGTACAAGAATGAAGCATTCTGCACCTCTGCATCCCATAATACCATGAAAACACAAGAAATCTGCCTGTAGGGGCAAATCTCACGTTGTGGACAACTCCTACATAGGACGAGGGCTTTATCTCACTTTTAAGGCCAACTTCTCCTAACCACAGCCATACCATACTGCAAATACCATTTTCCACACCGGAAGCACCCTGGAAGCAACACAATCGCCGACGTTATCCTGGAGAAGCATTCCCTACTCACCACTCCAGCACGACCCCGGTGATAACGCGGGCACGGACAGCAGCTGCCAGGCGCAGACCCGCACCCGGCGCTCATACCGCCCGACCCGCAGTAGGAGCGCAGAACCTGGCGCCGGGCACAGCACCCTTCCAGCCCGCGCCCGGCCCCGCCCCGCGCTTACCGCCGCGCAGCACGAACAGGTCCGTCTGCTTATCCGAGTTGAAGTCTCCGAAGGCTGCCGGCGTGCCGTAGGCCTCGGCGCCGAACAGCTGCGCCGTGACATTCTGTAACGCGGCGCCATGCCCCGCCAGGGCGAGTAGCGCGAGCAGCGCCAGCCCCGGCGCGAGGCGGCATCCCGCCATGCTGCGCCGCTCCGGCCCCGGCTCTCGCCGCCCCGCCCGCCACACTTACGGCAGCGCGGGGCGTGCCCGGCGCCGCTGACCCGGCGGCTTTGCGACAGCGCCGTGACGGCCCGCGCGGGGGCTTACGGCCGGCGGTAGTAACCGGGCGGAGATCGCTGCCGCGGCACTGAGGGGACGGCAGCGTCCCGGTGCGAGCGGAGCGGCGGGAGCGGAGGCAGCTCGTCGGGATGGCGGCGGTGGCCGCGGCGGCGGCGGCGGCCCATATGGCCGACGTCAGCTGGAAGATGCTGGAGTTGCGGGCTCGCACCAAACGTTCAGGTCTGACCGCTCGGCTTTGTCCCAGGAGGGCTCCGCACCCCCTCCTGGCGCCTCCCCCCCGCACTAACTGCCCCCTCTCCGCTCTTTCCTTCCCCTCGCGGACCTCGCTCTCCTTCGCCTCGCGGCCGGGTCCTTCCCTCGGCTGTTCCTCTCCCGCAGCTTCGCGTGTCACTCAGCGCGGGCCCTGCCGCCCCGAGCTGCTCCCTCCCGCCGCGCACCTGTTGCCGGCGCGTGCACGGCGGCCCCGCGCCTCAGGAGCCCCGCGCTGCCGGGCCCGCGCTGCCCTGCAGCAGCCCCTCCCCGGGCACGGCGCCGCTTCCATCCTCACACGGAGGCGCGAGCCCCGGGTTTCGGCTGCCTGAGCGTGCGTGCCCTCAGAGAGACGGAGGGTCCGGTGGGTGCAGGGGGTGCTGGACAGCACCGCGTTGGGGGTAGCCGCTTCTGAGGGTAGTGCTGTGGTGCTGTTCGGCGGTTGAGCAGATGAAGACAAAAAATGAAGTCCCAGCTTTTGCCCGGTGTCCCTAGGGTGCAGCTTTGTCTATTGATTTTAACGTGAGAACTTCTTGTGCAGAACTTGGAGCGAGGCAGCTGGGTTCTGCCTCAGCCCATGGGTTGGAAGGATGAGGTGCACCACAGGACCCTGGGCTTCCGAACCCCTGATTTTTTGGTTTAGTTTTTGTTTCTAAATGCAGGACTAGCGGGGCCTCACCTGGAAATGCTGTAGTGGAAACAGTTTCCCAAAGGATCTCTGGTGCTTCAGTGTTTGTTATGCACTCTTGCAGAACTCAAACATTATTTTTGTGTTTGTGTTGTTGTGGTAATGAGGGTCAGACAATGGGGGAGGAAGGTGGGCTTTCAGGAGAGCTGACAGCAAAGGGATCAATTACGGAATGCTGGCACTGATGGGACTTGACAAGTTCTACTTATGCATAGTACTAGTCTTCAAACTACCATTATTAAAAGGATGCCCACGGGATGAATCATTACTTGATAGCCAATACAGATTACGCAGTGCTGCTGTCTGCAAACTGAGTTGTGAACATAGCCATAGAGCACAAGATAAAGCCTGGGTCCCATATGCTTGAGTATGTGAACCCTGAGTCACAGGGCTGTGTGCTGGCTGAGGGGTTCCCATGCACGATGGGCTCTGCATCTGTAGGCATTTGGCTGATTTTAAATGCTTGACTTTTTCTTTGCTGCTGCCTTGTACTTTTTTATTAAATGCATATGAAAGTCCATTCTGTAATAGCGATAGGCTGTTGCTGGAGTTCAGTTGCTTCTTTTCCTGTTCGGAGGTTTTGTCACTTAGAATCTGAATAAATTTAATTACTGAAGAAATAAACCTGATTTTAGTTAAAATGTCTTTCTGATAAAAGAGTTGGTTCTGAAATTAAGTTTTATATATGCTACTTCAGGTAACATTCTAACCTAAAAATGAAAGTCCTGTTCTTGTTCCTCAAATTTACTCCTATATTTTTAATAACTATTTAGAAATGTATATAATTTAAAAACTCTCACACTTAATTTCTGGCAGTCAGAAGGACCGTGGCTGTTACTGTCATGGGAAGCGGCTGCAGTGCTCCCAGCCTGCTCTGAGTTGAGTGAAATCTATGCTGAGTCCCAGTTTACAAACAGCACTGCTTCTATTTTTAATGTGGTGCTTGGAGTAAGATAAATAAGTATGGAAGCTATCTGTGTAGGCTCACGTGCATTAAATGCATGAGTGCTTCACACTGGAAGCAAGGTATCATTTAAGACCCAGTCCTGTAGGAAATAATGCTTATGTATGTTGAAACCTGAATTACATTTTGGCCAGTAAAAACAAGTTTTACTGAGATTTTTTTCTTCCCTAAGTAATAAAGTGCTGTCTCATTTGTTGCTACTGACAATTAACAGGAGCTTATCATAGCGATGTTCAGCAAGCTGTCCAGCCTGCAACCTCTGAAATTTTAGCTACTTTAAAGAGCATAAGGTGCTTTAAAGATTTGGAACAACTTGTCATCTTGGCTACAAGTGGTGTTTTCTTATTGCACCTTCCAACTGGCAGTTCTACTTCAGGTTACAGACATTCAGTACCATAAGCAATTTATGACTGAAAGGAGCATCCCAATGTAAATTCTGTATCAGATGAAGGCAGTGCTATGCATAAGCAGATATTCTAGCTCTGCACTTACTTTTGCTTTACACTTTTATATGTTTTAATTAAATATTTTTATACAATCTTGACGTATTTAAAACAGATCTTATTCAGCATCTATAGATTTTAGTAGCAGTTTTTGTATCAAAAGAAAACCTACTGTGGAATGTCCAAAAGATGAAGTTAGTGTAGCCTGTGCCCTTTTACTCAGTTAAGTTTTATTGAAGGAAAGATAAAACTGATTTGTACAGTGGAAGAGGGAAAACATAAAACATAACAAAATGGTGCTACCCTTTGTGCTCTGTACAGTCTGTCGTTTTAATAACTCCACTAACATTGCTTTCACTTAATTTAATGCTGGTTGCCTTTAACATTTACTAAACAGTTTTGAAACTTGCTGTAGCTTAGCCTGAGCCGTTTGTGATTAGCTGCACCAATTTGAAATGGCCAGTTTGGATGATGACAGAGCCTCACCTGCGCATGCTTTTGTAAAATTTGGTAAGTGTGCAGTTCTGTGTTTTTGTTTGTGGCTGTTGAACCCAACAAAAAATAATTGTTTTGTGTTTCATGCAATGTTTTGTGTTTGCAGCTTTTTTGAACTGTGTAACTTAAAAACTCTGGAAATTGAAATCTACTGTTCAGCTCTTCCTCCTTCATTTTGGTTTTCTTTTGTGTGTGTGTTCTTGCAAGGATAACAGTCCTGAACTGAACTTTTAAGATGGTGTTATGTGAAAAGTGCTAATAATGGTGGTAAGGTTTAATGTCTTACAAGAAAAGCAATGGGACTTGTTTAGAGGAAAGGAATACAATTTCCTGCAAGTCAGTCCTGGTTCTAAAGATTGACTTGTAGAAGTTAAGTTGTAGCAAAATAAAGCCCCATGGCACAGCTTCTCTTTAGGTACGAGCTCATGGACATGAAACTCCTGAGACTATTACAGTTTTTACCTTAATATATTTTGAAAAGCATTTGACAGGAACAAGTGCATGGCTGCATGTGAAGTAGCCAGTCTGGGAAAGCCCTCTGGAGGACTCCCCTTTAGTCTGTGCTGAAACACCTTAGCGGTACAAGTATAAGTGAGAGTTATCAGATAAGAGGATTTCAGCTCTCCTTTGCCACTCGAACTGCCCTGCCCTGCCCATGGCGTTTCCCCTTTCAACACCAAAAGACGTGGAGTTTTAATATTTTAATTTTAAAAAAGAGCTCTTTGCTAATTATCTTGTTGCTCTTTGGTATTTCTATTGCTAGTTAAGATACAAAATAGATGATTTCAGTGGTTTTAGGAGGTAATGCTTGGAGTTTTCAGGCTGAGAAATGATGATTGCCTTGAATATCCAGAATGCCTTCTCGCCTTGCCTGTAGCATTTACAAGGTTTGTGTGGCAGATGGTGGCATTTTGGTGTATTTTGGTTGTGTGAAGCTCCTATGGCTGGTGCTGGTGTGGCTCATATGGCTACGGCTGGTGTTGCAGGCTGTGTTTTATTTGTGGTCTTCAGTAGCTTTTTTGTGTTTAAAATTCTGAAATAAGTGTTTTCCATTAATTACAATGGACAAAAAAGAGATCACTTCAGATAATTAGGAAATAGAGAAAGGACATATATATTTTTTTCTTTTTCCATGAAATTCTGAATTATTTTGAATTCTTCACCGTTAGCTGCACTGTCGAACATATGATTTTTCTTGATAAATGATAATTGATGAGTTTTGCCACTTTAAAACATTCAAATTAAACCAAGTTTTATTCCTTTGTACCTGTGCTGTTATTGCTTAGTCTCAATAACACTTCATCTCTTGTGTTTACTTCTAATGTTTGTTCAGGCACAGGAGTACCTTTACACCTTAATGCCTTTCCTCTGTTTTCTTTTTAGTTTTTTACCTCTGGGGATTTCTTATGATATTTTCACTGAATTGCAGATCTGCTCGGTTTGGCAGGGATGTCCGGAGTTCTGCTGCTCCGGTTTCTTGTTCGGAGGAGGGTCATCTCACAGTTTGCTCCTGTATGAGCTGTATGAGCACCAGCACTACGGTAGCTACATGTTAAGTCTGTGGAATCATTCACTTCAGATATGTAAATACGAGAAATGAATTTTCCTTCTAGTGGAAGATAAACTAATTTCTTGCTTCTGAAAATTATTCTCCCATCTTGCCTTGCTCAAATCCATGAATTGGAGCTTTAAAGCAGGTGTATTTCCTGGCGGATAACTTTTAAAGTACTACTTCTAGCATTTCTCTTCAGTACCCCCAGCTCAGGAGAGATAACAGGAGTCTTGGGGATGAAAAGAACATTGCAGGATATGATTTGTTGATAATACAGAATTATTCTTAAGCTTTGCTAAGTGAGGAAATAAAATCCTCTTTGGTCCCAGTTACTGCAATGTGAAGATGTTATTGCCCATACTAACATCAGGCAGTGATACTGCTGTGATCTGAGATCCAGAACTTGCTCACATCTCAAGTGTTGCATTACATCCAGAACTAGTGTTGCGTTAAAGGACTGCAGTCACTTGTGATTCTCATGCCATACATCAAACCTAGAAAGAAGCTTGGCGTTTTCTCACTTTTTTGCTTGTTGTATTCTGATACTTGTTATGCAAGCGTGCATTTGCTTGTGTTTTTCTGGCAGATGAAATGTTAGAAGTAAAATTCTTGTCATGTTGCTTCCATTCACTTGCGATTAAACTTCAGGGTGTTTATTGCTTGTTGGGTTTCATTACATATGTTGTGAAAATTGAACAATCAATCCATCTTAAAATAGGCAGATTTTTAACCATAGACCAGGTCCAGAGGTGTGTGGGTGAGAATTTGGGAAGAGGATTTTGAAATGCTGGGTATGTCTTTTCAATCTAAATATGTAGGCAGTTCACAGCTCTTCCCCGAAGAGCAATTAATGCTAATCTTGTATATAACCAGAACAAAACCACAGCAGAAGAGATGAATAAATTGTTGATTTTTCCTGAACTTGTTGTACATTTGTTTCATGTGTTTATGTGTGTTTTTGTTTAGCTCCCATGTCTTGTAGAAGTATTACTGTAGTTCTACATTAGTAATTGATGTCTCTATTACCAGTTACTGTGCTGTTTCAGATCTCTTCCTGTTTTCTAATACTTTGGAAGGAAATAACTCCTTTTTAGTAATTCTTCAGCTTAAGGAATGATGACACCATATTACTTTGGAACCTGCAAGTGGTAGGAACTACTTCTGAAATGAAGGAGGATTTATTTTCCCATTTCCCATCAAACAGTGCATGTAGTGTATTCAGTCAGTGCGCTATCTGAAGAAAAATAGGGAGTTGGAGTTGGGCTGAGGATTTTGAGTGTTCTCTTAACAGCCATTAAATATCTTTATGCAGGAAGCAGCACTAATTTCCTATACGTTAAGTTTCTTTGTCATTTTAAAGCAATTACTGACCTGCAGCAATCTGCTTCTGATTTAGGGAGACAGTAAGCACGCTTCATTTCCATGATTCTTGTGGGAAGAAAATCCCATCTACCATTTACTTTACTCAAATTTTGTATATGGTTGTTGTTGTGTTAAATCAACAAAATACTTTTTATATTCCTTCATAGCACTTATTTACCTTGGATGAAACTCACAATATATGATTACAATGAAATATTTATGAAAAATAGTCGCTGAAATTAATGTCCTTGTTCTGTTTGTTCTGAATGCTGACATGCAAACTGATAACTCAATTGCATGTGTCGTTCCTTCAGTCTCAGTGCTGAGAACCATATTGCATATGTCATTCAGTTTCGGTGCTATAGTCTTCAAGTCTTGCTTGTCATGTTTTCCTCCAGTTTCAAAACCTATATTAAGCGTGTAATTGAAAATAGCTTTATGTAGTATGTTCATGTCTTGCTGAAATAAACTGTCAGATAGATTCTGGAAAAGAGTAAGACAGACTTTTTTTTTAAAAAAGTATTTAAAAATACTTGCTACTAGCTTCCCATGGGTGCTGGTCTCAGCATAAAAGCACCCAGGGCACCCGGCTTCTCGTTGGTTCGCCTGTTTGTTACTTTTGCTTTGATTGTGGTACAAACGAGTCGTAATTTACCACAATGCTCTGGACATGCAAACAGAAGATGGGCTGTGTTTCTCTGCAGGTTTTCAAGAAAAGAGTAGAGGTAGCACTGAGGGACATGGTTAGTAGGCATAGTGGTGATGGGTCGATGGTTGGACAAGATGATCTTAGTGGTCTTTTCCAACCTTAATGATTCTGTGTCTCTATGGTAGGTATTTAAGAAGAGTGAATGGAAGAACTCAGTTTTGAGTGTTCCTTCAAACAACTTCTCGTATGTGTACTTGTCAAACAATAAACACTTTAGCCTATTTTCTTGATCTTTGATCTACTTCATCTTTCATCTTTTTGTGTCATCAACAGTCAATTCTGACTGTTCCAGTTATTTCTTCTGATAAAGTTTGAAATGTGTGAAAGAATATAGTTTGTGGGTGCTGCTGCATTTCATTGTGTTCAGTCTCTCTGCCCAACGTTGAAGTCTTCATTCTATGAAATAGAAGCAAAGCATATGCTTTTTGTTCATGATAACTTTTTGTTTTTCTGTTGGCCACAGATGGTCACAGGTTGTCTGGTAAGTATGGAAATTAGAACAATGTTTTTAAACCTTGTGTGTTTGTGTATGTGTGCCTGTGAGTACTCACATAGTGCAGTGCAGGGAACAGGCATTCTGAACCTGCTTCATGCATAGAGTGCAGTGCCACAGGAGTGTGTTGCATAGTTAAGTGAGTATAAGAGTAAGAATCTTTTTTTGCCTTTGAAAATGTAGTAAGTAAATATATTGCTACTTTATATGCAAAGAAGTGGCTGACTAAAGATTTTTCCTATGCAGATTCTGTCCTACTTTGACTGTGTCACCTTGTAAAATTACTGTTACTGCAGGTTAACATAGTGTGCTTTTGCTCGACAGCTGAATTAGAATAACAGTATAGGTCATTAATCTTCTAAAGCACAGAAATTCCTAGGCAAAATGAAGTAGAAAAAAATAAATATTGCTTTGGAAGAAAAATGGGTTCAGAATGTTGATTTTTAAACAGAAGATACAAGAACTGTGATGTAAGTTGTTTTTGTTTTGTTTTTCCTATTACAGAGCAACTTCACGTCTTTTAACTTATTTTAGGCAACTAAACAAGTGAGTCTTATGTGCTTCCCCCTCAGGCCCTTTCCCATCTGCGCATGTTCCTAGCAACTTACCTCTCCCAATGAGGAAAGGCAAGGTGGCAGTGGAAGCTCCACTGTGTGGTTACACATTACCAGAGAACCCAGTGCAACAGACACACAGGACTCTGTTCAAGTTGAGGTGGTGTTTTTTGATGGGAGAAAAGGAATTTTTTTTAACTGCTGCTATTGCAAAGCAAAAATGAATACTAAGGAGCACCAGGGAAGCAAGAAACATTCCCCAGTCTCCTCACTGCAGGATTTAATTAATAAAGCTTCTGTCACCACTCCACGCATCTATTTGGTTTGGTTGAGAGTCCTGTATCTGGACATTCTCTTTGTCTAACACTTGGATATGTGCTGGGAGTGCAAAAGAAGCAATGTGAGTAGGAGTGCTCGACTGCATCCTGCCAGAGCTGCTTGGCTGCCTGGGCTTCCTAGGCAGTTCCTTTCTCTGAGCTTTTCAGAAAGGCAGCGTGCAGTCCGGAAAGGGAAAATTGTCATTCTTCCTGTTACAAATGACTCTGTGGGAGTTCTTGCCATCTAGAACACTGAATAAAGCCACAGTGATCTATGGAAGAATATGTCACTCTTAATTTTAGAAACTGGAAATGGTTTACCTCAGTGATTTTTAAGAAATTGATCCTTCTACTAAGTTTTCAGGTGCAAACAGGGAGTAGTCAACGTATGAGACACTGAAAAAGAGAGATCTAAGAAACTAAGGTTCTTAGGAAACTCTTGACGTTTAATATGCTGTCTCTAACAATTAACTAAAAGTTTATGTAGCATTTGCTCCAGTTAAATATGTAAGAGGCACTGGAGATCTACTTGGAGACAGTATTTGTGTGGACAGGTACTGAGGAAAGAATGTGGATAGAAATCTTAGGTTCTCTGAAATTACAGAAATGATTTATTTTTTGTTTGAATTGAAATTAGATGAATTGTGCCTTTGCATAATTAATATGAAAAATCATACTGCAGTTTAGTAATAGTAGAAATTATGTAACTAATTTTTATCTATTTCTTTTCTTTTCTTTTTTTAGGTTCAATTTATGAGCCGCTTAAGAGTATTAACCTTCCTAAACCTGAGGGGGAAAGTTTGTGGAATAAATTAGACCACTACTACAGAATTGGTAAGCAAAAAATTGATTAAGAATTATTCCTACCGTGACAAATTTTCACTGCAACTTGTGAAAGTATTTACAGTTAAGATTATAACAGTAAGTAGCTTCATATTGAAGTAATATCTGCAATTTCTAATAAGGATTTCTGTTTTCTGAAAAGCAAAGGGTTCTGTCGCTACAATTTCCCATAAGTTTCCCATGATGGTATAATACTTGTATTTCATGCATTACTTCATAAATCACGACTTGTAAATAGTGTTCAGAATTACCATCTGCATTTGCCAAACAGTAAAAGACATTCTGAGTAGCACCTGATAGTCTGAGATGAGGAGGGGATAAAGGAAGGTATCTGCTCTTATTTTTAAGTGCTTCAGCTAACCCCAGGTATGAATTGGAATTGATATTTGCATGCTAATTATCATTGCTACTTTATTTCTGCTGGGGATAGATTCCTAGATTTCTTCTTGGAGTTTGAAAGGAGCAAAGCTGGTAGGACAGAATTATACTTTCTGTTGAAAACAAAGAATTCCTATTGGAAATCCAGACCCAGCTGTAAGACTGAATTTAGAATTCTTTTGGATGTAACAGTGACGAAATGGTAGCTTATTATTGTGATATTAGTCAGAGAGTGAATTTTGTTGGTGACATTCTGTACAGAGTGGGTTCTGCTATAGAAAGTCATAGATTAGTAGATTAGTATTTTTTATTTTTTTCTATAAGAAGTTATAATCTGACTGTCCAACCAGCATCAAAAAGGTTTTTGTGTATGTCTCTCTGAACTTTTTATATTGTGCTTGCTGTAACTTATCACATCTTGATTTATTCATATGCAGAAGCTGGAAGAAACGTTTGTTGTTAACACTATTGTTTCTTTTTCCTTTTTCCCAGTTAAGTCTACACTGCTGCTTCATCAAAGCCCAACCACAGGTCTGTTTCCTACAAAGACACATGGAGATAACCAAAAGGCAAAAGTACATGACAATCTTTACTGTGCTGCGTGCTCCTGGGCATTAGCCCTTGCTTACAGGTGAATAACTTCTAAGTTAACGTCTCTGCCATATTACTTTTGGTTGTACAGTACACTGGGAATGTTTTTAAAAGGTTATCATAGAATGGCTTGGGTTGGAAGGGACCTTTGAAGCCCATCCCATTCCAGCTCCCCTGCCATGAATAGTTTTCCACCTGCTATATCAGGCTGGTTGGGGCCCCATCCAACCTGGTCTTGAGCACCTCCAGGTTGGGGTCTATCAAATTTGAAACCACAACCAGAATCTTATGGAGTCATCAGAACAAGTGAACAACAATTATGCTAGCATTGCTTTCCATTTTGTATAATTAAAACTGCACTGGAGTCTTTTCTTTCTGAAGGAAACTGTTGTTCTCCCTGGAGCAGTGATACTGTAACAAAACCGAGAATGTGATGTATCTTCAGTACATTGCAGTTCTTGTGAATAGTTCGTGTTCTTCAGCCTCAGTGGTAACACTACAGTAAATGTTTTTCTGACTAATTGTTGGAGGGTTATGTGCTTTCTATGTAATGGCTGTCTATGTCATTAAAATATATACATTTTAGAATAAGCAAAAATAATGCTTTTTCTGTGGATTTTAATGTTTGAGTGTCCAGTTTAAATATTTTCAATTGTATGTATCAAGTTGCTGTTCAGATGTGTAAAGATGATTCTGTTTTTTAAAAAAAAATATTTCCTTTCCCTTAATTCTCATCAAGGCTTCATTTCAACAGTTTCACCTTCATGCTCTGAATAAAGATACCTTCTTGCCTTCATCCTTTTTTACATACTCAGTCAAACCATCAAGAGATACCTGTGTGGTTTTACTTGCATTAGTATTTTACAATAATTATTGTAATTGTCATTCTAGATTCATTTTTTAATTTTTTCAGATTAACTTACTCTGTGAATTCTTGTACATTGTTATTTGTGTGTGATGGTATTTTTTTTCCCTATGATTATGTTTGCAGTCGTCAATAATTTGGCTCTGAAGAAACATTGATGAGCTGAAGCAGTTGATACTGAGAGGTGCCACTAATTCTAAGTATTATGAAGGTTTTACTTCAGACTGGTTTTATTCTAGCTTCGTAGACCAAACATCTCCCCCCACACCATATAATTCAAATCCTTACAAAGGACTAATCGTTAATTTGGACACTGTGTTAGAAGGCTGCAGGAATGAGAGGTATTAGAGTATAATTTTTCTTTAGTTTCCTCTTAGAGGAATCTGTACCAAGGCTGCTTTATGAATCAAACCAGTGGGTGATAAGTGAGGATTCCATTCCAAGACTGGATGCTAGTCTAGACTAAAATACTCTTATTGTGCAACCTACATTCTGACTTGAGTATTATCTATGCTCCATCAGTGCCTATCATTTTTCTTTACAGATCTTTGTTCCCTATCCACTAATATTAGAGATTTGGCACTCCCAAGTAAGATCATTACTATTTTGAATGATAGATCTGTCACTTAAGCAAAAATAAATGGATTTCACTTTTGGCGAAAGATTGCAAAAAGTCATAGCAATTCAAAACTTTCCTTAGGGCACAAGAGTTCTCTATCCTTAGGTGTAGGAAGTCAGGAAAGGAAGGCAGGACACCAGCATGGCTGAACCAGGACCTGCTAGTCAAAATGGAGAGCAAGAAGAAAATGCACAGGCAGTGGAAGCAGGAACAGGTGCCCTGGGAGGAGTATAGGGTTACTGCTAGACGATGTAGGGGGCCGAGGCCCAGCTGAAACTGGATTTGGCAGGGGATGCAAAGAAGGATAAGAAAGGCTTTTATTGATATACCAGCTGGAAAAGGAAAGTCCAGGAGTGGTATCTTCCCTAGTGAGCAAGACAGGCAGGCTAGTAACTACGGACAACAAGAAGGCTAAGGTATTCAGCAGTTTTTTTCCCTCAGTCTTCACTAGCAGCTGCTCTACACACAGCCTTCAAGCAGATGGTTTGGAAGATGGGAACTGGGGAAGCATTGCCCCTCCCTTTGTAAGCAAAGCTCAGGTTCATGACCACCTGAGGAACCTGAGCATCCACAAGTCTATGGGTCCATCCGCAAGTCTATGGGTCCTGGTGAGATGCATGGCAGAGTCCTGAGGGAATTGGCTGATGTAATCACCAAGGCACATTCAATGACATTTGAGAAGTCATGGTGATCAGGTGAAGTCCTTGGTGACTGGGAAAATGATGAGTGGTGTCCATCAGGCGTCAGTATGAGGATTGGTGCTCTCTGACATCTTCATCTCAGTGACATTGACAGTGGGATTGAGTGCACCCTCAGTAAGTCTGCAGATGACACCAAGCTGTGTGATACAGTCTACAAACCTGAGAGAGGGGATGCCATCCAGAGAATGTAGACAGACTCGAGCCCAGGAGAACTTCATGAGGTTCAACAAATCCAAGTGCAAGTACTTGCACCTGGGTTGTGGCAGCCCCTGCTGTCGGTGCAAACTGGGGGATGTAAGGACAGAGTACAGCCCTGCTGAAAAAGACAGGAATACTTGTGGATGGCAAGCTGGACATGTGCCCTCGCAGCCCAGAAAGCCAGCTCTATCCTGCACTGCATCAAAAGAAGTGTGGTCAGCAGGTTGAGAAAGGTGACCATCTGCTCTGTGCTGGTGAGACCTCACGTGGAATACTGTGTCCTGATGAGGAGTCCTTGGTACAGGAGAGACATAGAGCTGTTGGAGCACATCCAGAAGAGTGCTACAGAAATGGTTCAAGGGATGGAACACCTTCCCTATGAGGATAGGCTCAGAGCTGGGGCTGTTCAGGAAGGGGACAGACTTTAGCAGGGTCTGCTGTGATAGGGCGTGGGTAGGAAATTGTTTCTAACTAAAAAGGGGGAGATTTAGATTGGACATATGGAAGAAGTTTTTTGCAATAAGAGTGGTGAAGCACTGGCAAAGGTTCCCGGACATGTCGTGGATGCCCCATCCTTGGAGACACCCAAGGTCAGGCTGGATGGGGCTCTGAGCAGCTGATGGAGCTGTAGGTGTCCCTGTTTCAGTGCAGGGGGTTTTGTTAGAAGGCCTTTACAAGTCCCTTCCAGCTCAAATGGTTCTTGATAAAATGTTACAAAACAATATGTAAATCGTAAGGATAACTTGTTACATTTGTTGAGGAAGTGGGGGATAGGCAGAAATGAAGGCACAGTAAAATACAAGGAGCTTCACAACTAACATTGCAGTTACTTACTAAAAGGTTCTGGAAATGAATAGCATGGTTGTCTTAATGGGAGAAGTATGTCACCAGTTCTACCTGAATGTTAAGGAAGTGTTTGCCGTCTCTAACGTTGCTTCCTCAGCCGCTCAAGCAGATACAGGCAGCGATGATGGGTAGCTCAAATGTAGCGTTTTTAACAAAGATGATGGTGTGCAAATACTGAATAATTTCCTTTTTTTTTTTTCCTTTAGTTACCATCTAAAGGTGAGGTAATAATCACGCTCTTTGACAAAAGTCTGGTATATTTTACTGAAGTAGTGCCAGAAATACTATGATCAGCTACTGTTGTAGTAAACCTGATCTACTTAGCAGAAAAAAAGCTTTTGAGTTTCTTTTTTGTCTCCTTTTATTACTTGAGATTCTATACCTGAGACATTAATGGGAAAAAACATTTATTAAAAATTGTTCTCTAGGAAATGCTGTTTCAGAATAAAGCTTTTTGAAACAGAAGACATAGATCTTCTTTGTAAGTTCTAGTCTGTGTTTACTTCTGAAAAGGCCAAGAATGAGGCAATTAATATTCAGAATGCATAATTATTATTCATTTCTATTATATTGAAATCTTTGCATCTTTCTTTTAATTATTCTTTCTTTGGGTGAAATAAAAGCATTTTTAAATGAAAAAAAAAAACCAGGAAAATTCGAGAAGGAAGAATAAAAGGGGCAGAGGTGGTGGTTCTGAATTTTAAGCAGCTGAAAGGGCTTCATGGAAAAAAACATGGCATAGCATTGCTTGAGTTATTCGGGCTTTAATTCCCAATTTGTTGAATCAGAGAAGAAAATAAATAAAATGTGTTGCAGTTTGAAGGAAGGGAAAAGTGACAAGACATTTATTTTACTTCCACTTATACTTGGAACAAGGCCCTGGACTTCACTGCTGCACAGTTAATTTCCTTTGATGGGCAAAAGTTGATGGCTGAAATTAAGTGTATGGCTAAAATCCAGAATGGGCCAAGATACAAGGCTTACATGGTATTCTGCACGAAGTACGGGATCAAAATCTCTGTGCTTGACTCATGCTACTGGTAGCTTTCAATAAAAGCTAAATTCCTAAGAACCTGTTAAGAAAACAAATGCTGCTGTTGTGAATAAAAGAAGAAAAATGTAAGTTGTTACATGAAGACTTTAGAGCCTTTTGTGCTTTCTACTGCTCTTTGGATTTATAGTAATATAGAGAATAAATCCTACTGCTGAAAAAACATTGCCCTTTTTGTTCTGTGTTATGTTTTTATTCATTGCTTCCCCTATACCCTCTGATGTGAACTTGGTAATTGAAAGGAAGTACATTTTTTATATCTAGAATTATCATTTAAGTAGCATGTTGGATATGCATGATTTTTGAAGTTACCACTAGCTTTCAAACTTTCAGCATAGGCAGCAAAACTTCAGTGTAAGCTACTGTTGTGTTCCTTATGGTGGGGAAGGATATGCTTCCTATGCATAACATGGGCAGAGAAATATCAGTATGTAAATTATGGTAAATTATGCATCAGAGAAGTGCTTTCTTAAGTATAGGTATGTGAGAAAACCTAATTTTCACCCTAAAAAACTCAGTCAGAAATCAAGACCTGGGGAAGACTAGCCAGTGAATGCAATCATCAGGCTTGTTTACCCCCAGTACATTTCTTGTTAAAGTAATCTGAGATTTGGCATTGTTTTTAGTGTGTCTTCAGTAATGCAACAACTGTGAGCATTGTTTTATTTCATGGTATCAAATAACTGAGGTGTTTTGACACGTGTCAGACACTGTGTGGTTAACTTTCAGAACTTGCATGCATAGTTGCAGTTTAACATGATAAGTAAAGTGCTTAGTTATGAATGGCGGATGTGTTGCAGAATCGGAAGTACCTTCATGTTTTGGGTTTCTCAGAGAACACGGTACACTGGCTTGAAATGTTATAATAGCTTCAGGGATTTTTGTTTTCCTTTGTGCCTTTTGAAATAGGAACGCTTGTGTAAGTTGCAACATAACCTGAAAATACAGATTTTAATTATTCTTTAGTGACAAAAGGATGGGTAGGGCTATAAGTACGTTGGTGTAGGCGCTATACAGTGTTAATTAAGTGCTTAATATTCTGAAGCGCTAATGTGTCTTTTATTTTCTTAATGCATTTCCAATTTGTTTTATGAGTTATCTCTCTTAACCAGGCGTATTGATGATGACAAGGGAAGAACTCATGAACTGGAGCATTCTGCTATAAAGTGTATGAGAGGAATTCTCTACTGCTACATGCGTCAGGCCGATAAGGTAAAATACTGTAGTGTGGACAGAAGCACTCACTTAATTCTAAGGGATTAATTAAGCTGTAATTGCTAACTCCTAAATATAGATAAAATTCGAAAGGAAAATGTAATATTACTGTGTGGTCCAGTAAAGAACAGCTGCTTCATTTTTGCCAGGTTTGCGTTGTTCTAAGATACGAAAGAAACAAGAATTTTGCAAAGGGACTGAACAGCAAGGCATATTTGAAACTTCTTGGGGTTCACTTTGTGGTTATTTACCCCATTTAAACGTTAGGTTGTTCGCACTGTGGGATTTTTTTATTTTATTTTTTGATGCCTTTTGATTGCTTGAGTGGAAAGATAGAGACTTTCATTTAGCTAAGGTTAGAGAGTTTCTTTGGACTGTTAACTCTGTTATTGCATTTTTTTCATTACATACATGATCATTAGGATTATTTGGGCTGCTTTCTTCAGCAGTCTTATTTGATGTAATACTGTAAATTCAGAAAGGCAATAATCCAAAGTGAATGAGGAAATGGTAATTTATTTATGTTATAATGCGGTTACAATTTATGTATGTATATATTCAGCCTGTAATCCTCTTGTCAGCATACAAGGTTTTCCTTGTCAAAATTTAGATGTAGTGGATTAGTTTTGCATAGTGGTTAGCAGTAATGCTACAGATAGTTAAATATGTGTATTCTGTGTGATTATTTTAAGTTTCATGTCACTGAGTGTAAACTGTTATTAAAAATCATTTTCATGTTATTGTGAAGCTCACACTGCTTATAAGTACACAAACTGGAATGTAAAATCTGTAGGCATGTGTCAGTAGTAACAATAATAAGAAGAAATCAGCCATATTACCAGTGGTATTTATGCTGACATACTTTTTCCATTTTCCTTGTAGTCTCAGATTAAGCAATCTTGACCTAAATTGATGCTGTTACATTCAAGCTGTTACTTTTCTCTTTTACGTGGAGTAGTTTGTTTTGAGGATGATAAGTGCATTTATGATTAATAAGTATTAAATTAACACAGTTGTCAAATTGTTGATGTACTGGTTGTCATTTTTCACTTTGATTACTATAAAAGGTTCCCTTTTCCTGCTGTGCAGTAATAAGCTGTCTCAGTTACCTGTCAGACATAATTCAAATTTGATTTTATCTGAGGGGCTTTATATGTGCTGACCTCATGCAAAGGAATGGTAGTTTAAAATATTATGAGCTATATATACCCGAATGGTGAGGTGTGACTAGACCGTATAGGTTATGCTACTTGTAACAGAAATTGCAGATGTTGTATTTTATTGCTAATGAACGTGAGTTATAAGCTGAAATGTGTTGAATATGTTCCCTGACTAGACATGATAACTCCATACAGTATCACTTATTCTCTTTCTACTGGGCCCTATGCTATATGCTATGTATTTTTTTCTGGTGGAAAGGTATATTCCATGCAGGTCAGGTCAGCCTGAAGATGTCATGAAACAGGATCTAGCTACTGTCAATGCTGGTTAGAGTAATTAAAAAACTGCTGCATAGCATGCCTTGAGGAAGTACAGAGAAGGATCTTCTTTCATTGCCTTCGTTCTCTGGGAAGATTTCTTTTCTCTGCCTTTCTTATCTTACTTTCTGACATTCCAGATTGGAAGCAAAACCACTTTAAGACCATTGTAGTTCTTATTTCTCTCCTTTATTGTTAATCTCTTATATTAGAAAAGGAATGCAGTAGATAAATTACTATCTTAGTGGCTAATTCTGAGGTCCAATGATAGTGCCCATGAGAAAAAAAGTTGTTATGATGCGGGGTCCTATTTTTCCTCTCCGTGAGCTTTGTCGTCTTTTTCAGCAGTGCTTTCCAGATGCTCTCTAAGCATCTCACCACACATACACCAAATAAACTTATTTACTTATAAATTATTTTTAGTTTAAAGGACTTTATCTCATAAAATGATGCAACAAGAACTATTCAGTTGTATGGATAATGATTCATAAATATGATAATTGTTATTCCCAGTGTAAGTTTTGGACTCCTGACCTCTAGCAAGAGGAGCTTTATACTAAAGTGATAAGGGAGAGAGAAAGTTCTTCACAATCAAGTGAGGAAGTGGTCAGTGATGGTTAGGCAGGCAAAAAGGGTGCAGAGTGCTGTAAACAGAAGGCATGTAGCAATCAGCTCAAGTGGAATGACTCCAAGTGTATGTATGTGAATAAAGAGGTACCTACGAGACAGCCTTATGGAGGAGAAAGCTCTCATGCCTTTAATGGGAAATAAGTGTGCTTGGACGTCTCTCGGAAGTGCCCATTCACTGCACTGTGGGGAAGAAACAGGAAGAGAAGAGTGTGCAGCTCTTGGGCTGTGATCTCAGTGGAATCACAGAAGCATGTTGGGATAGCTCACGTATCTGGAGTGCTGTGATGGATGGATACAGGCATTTTAGGAAAGGCAAGTGAGGAAGAGGTGTCGCCCCACACATGAGAGCATGGAATGGATGATACGTTGCCTAAGGAGAGCTGATGAATCACCTGGAAGCTTATGAGACAGTATCCTCTAAACAGTTTCAGTTCTGTGACTTCAAAGTAGGCATGATATACGTCAGCATGTTTTCTACTGAAGTTTCAGCTCCAGTACAGTGAGGTGTTTCACCAGAAGGTAAAGATGAAAAAGTATCTGTAGTTTCCTATATTTTTTCTATGAAAACAAAATAAATTAGAAAAATGGATTGAATATTTTTTGTTGCTCCACTTTATGTCTACTTTATGTTTAATGTAGGTTCTGATAAATGTTGGGATTGTAGTTTCTAAGTTTCACGTAACTTGATGCACACATAAGGAAATTTTGAAACACCTGAATTATATATAGTGAATTTGCAGTTGTCAAACTGGCAGAAATCATTGACTTTGTTTTTATGTTTATGGTCTTAATTCACTTTTAGGTTCAGCAGTTTAAGCAAGACCCCAAACCCTCTGGATGTCTTCATTCTGTTTTCAATGCACATACTGGAGACGAGGTCTTCTCCCATAATGAATATGGTCATCTTCAGGTAAAACGTGTGTGTGCACATGTGTAAATGAAAGCCTGGGTGACTTTTAGCAATGTTACTCTCTCAATTCTTTCGTGATGGAGCATCTCAGAATTTGTTTAGATTTGAGTTAGATGTGTTAACCATTGTAACATTGAACTTCTTTCTGCATCTTTTCATGAAAAGGACAGACTGTTTTCAAATATAACTCAGTGGTATTTTTTGGTCAGAAGGTGGTGAAATACCTGTGGGAGTTTTGGAGATGAACGGTTGTTTCCTTTTAATGATGCTGCTTTTTGAGACCTACTGACAGATGTCAATAAATAATCCTGGTATTAAAATATTTGTAATAGTTAGTAAAATGAAAGTTGTAGTGCAATTTTGCACTGAGTTCTTAATTTTTTTTATTAACATGCCCAGCTTAATTTTCCCTAAGTCTGAGCAATTTTCATTCATAGCAAAGATTTAATGGACACGGTCAACTGCTTCATCTAGTTACAGATTTGTTGCTTATTATTTTGTACAGTGGTTTCTACTCAGAATATTTGTACAGTAAAAGTATGAGATTGAGAAAACATAAGTTCTGAGGAGAATGAATTTGGGAGTTATTCTAAGTCGGCATTTTGACATATCTGGCGTATTTTTTTTTAATCTATAGAAGGAAACAACAGTTTTGGTACCTGGGAAGCATTGTGTAATAGTTCTAAGTCTCAGTTTTTCTTGACGAATCATCACTTTTTGTAAATACGAATGCACGTTTCCTTCTGTCATCAGCGAATCTCTAGCAGTCAGAGGGTAACTGTGGGAAAGAAAGGAGTATGCTAAGTAGCTGGCCAGACAATGTTGCTGTACTTGATGCTTCTCAGGTTTTATTAAGAAATTGAAGTTAGTGGTCTTTAAATCTTTTAGGGTTTATAGAATCTGTATGGTATTCTTAATCTGGTAGATTTATGATGAGAATCCAATTTATATTCTAGATAGCTTCTCAAAATTTCATATACTGAAGTTGTGTTTTTATATTTCATTGAAGTAAGGTACTGTGATAAGCTTGCTTTCTTTATTGAAGTTTTACAAATTCTCAGTTTTGCTGCAATTCTGTGTAATAAAATCAGTCTTACTTTGATTAATTGGTAGACTCTTACTTTGATTCATGGTAAACAAACATTATAATGCTCGTCCAATACTGTTACTGAAGGTTAATAGTAAGTGTCATGTATTGAAACAAAATCCAAGTTTTTCATAAAGGTAACCATAGTGTGAATGTTACAATTATACTTCCGTCAGGCGATAATGCTAAAGATCCAGTTATGGATAAAGTGATCTGCTTTTTAGATGTGCTGTGTGTACTATTTGATATGTTATTTGCCTTTTGGTGAATTGCCCCATACGTAAACTTGTGCAGCTTATGACTGATAAGATATTTGACTCCAGTAAATGTAATTATTGTTTCCATTCTGTCTTTAATTACTTCAGATAAATGCTGTGTCATTATTTCTCCTCTACTTGGTTGAGATGATCTCTTCGGGGCTGCAGATTATCTACAACACAGATGAGGTACAAAATGATTTCTGATGTTATAGCATGCTTTAACTTGTCATTGCCAACTCTGAAGTAGTTGTTCTGGAAATATACTGTAGATATTTTCCATTTTTATTGGTCCTCATTAAAGATAAATGGAATGGATCGATGGTGAAATAAATGAATAGCTAGCAAAGAGATGGATAGACAATGAGTCAATGTAGCTTGACTTTGGAAACTTTTATAGTTCCCTGATATTTCTGAAAGGTTCGTGGTTGACACTGAAAAGTTCTGCTATGACAGTAAGTTTCTTATTCTAACAAAGTTTTGCTTCAATGGACAATTTTATATTATATAATGGTTAAAAAAAAATTAATGTTTTTAGGTTTAACTATTCTGAAAATAAGATAATAATAGTCAACATAGCCTTATTGAAGATAAAGCATATCTTGACAACGTGATGTCCTTTTCCAACGTGTTGAGACAGGAATGGAAACCATGGATTTTTTAATTTTATTTTTCTAGATATGTTTAAACTTTCTCTGGACTGCTGAACAGTTGCTAATGTTTTGTCTTAAAAACATTAAAGGTAGTAACATTTAAAAGAATAAAGATTTATCCAGTACTAGCATATTTGCTTTATATTTCTATAACATAAATATTCATAAATGACTTTTCTTTAGATGATGAAAAACTAAGAGATGCAACTTACCTCCTTTCTCATGACAACTTAGATCATATGATAGCTTTTTTTCAATTTTTTCTCAATTGCTTTTATGTCTGTGAGGAAGTAGATGTATATAATTTACACATTTATTTAGCTTGACATATAAATTATATTATCTTCCAGACATTTTCATTAAATTACAAAATCTCCAGAAAATAAGTGCATTGTCTACTGTCTCCTTTCAGTGGATGTTCTTCACTTCAATGTCGGGATGCCTGTGTTTCATTGAAATACTACTCTAGTAATCTGTGTAGTATGAAGACGTATCAAAAGAAGCCCAGAAGAAGAAAATCCACGATTTTTAATTCATGAATGCATAAAACTATGGCTGTCAGAGTCCTCAGAATGCACTGCTTCCAGCATTTAAAAAAAAATAAATCTTTTTTATGATGTTACCTGTAGAAGTTACAGTTGTGATAAAGTATCGGTTCAGCCTTAGGCTACCTGACTGAATAGTTCTTAGATATATATATTTTTCATGTTTGAAAAGGAAATATCTTCCTTTTATGCTTTTTTTGAAATGGAAATAAGTTTTTACACCTATTGCAGATACCTTCACTTTGCAACATAAAAAAAAATCATTTGTACTGCAAGTTTGTCCTTCTTGCCTTGTTTGTTTTTTCAAAAAAAATCCCCAAAACCCAGAAACATAAAAACAAAACAAAAAAACCACCACAGTTAAGTCTTCTTGGGCAGTGGTGACCTATAAGAAGAATGGAAATTGTATTTATTGCCACTTATGGATAATTTTATATATGTCTTCAGTATGCCTGTCTCTTTGAAAGTCAGAGTTCCGTGGTAAATTGGAAGACTCAGCTTTATGAAAGGAAGATAAGATTGCTGAGTAACTTTGAAGCAATTGTGAAATTTGCATGGAAGAGCTTAGGATAGTTTCTGATCATTAATCTTCTGTAAACATTCCGTCCTACGTGCTCTTTCAGAGAGTGTGTGGCTCCAACAATGTGTAAGTCAGCAAATAGACAAGTAAGGTATTTTTCATAGAATCATAGAATGGTTTGAGCTGGAAAGGACCTTAATTTAGTTCCAACCCAGTACTGCGGGCAGGGTTGTCACTCACCAGGTCAGGCTGCTCAGGGCCTCATTAAACCTTGCTTTGAATGCCTCCAGGGGTGAGGCACCCACAGCTTTTCTGGGCAGTCTGTGCCAGTGCCTCACCACCCTCTGAGTAAAAAAAAACAACCCACATAATATCTAATCTAAATCTCCCTTCTTTTAGTTTAAAACCATTCACTCTTGTCTGTCGCTATCAGAAAATGGAAAAAGTCGATCTCCCTCTTGTTTGTAAGCTCCCTTCAAGTACTGGAAGGCTTCTGTGAGGTCTCCCTGGAGCCTTCTCTTCTCCAGACTGAACAAGCCCAGCTACCTCAGACTTTCTTCACAGGAGAGGTGCTGTAGCCCTCTGAAATGTTTGAAATACTTCATTGGAAAAGTATTGTTGTCTTTGAAAGGTTGGACTCACAGAATCTGATGTTCCACCATTGAGCTCTTTGAAAATAATTAACATGGAATAGGAAGTTCACTGTCAGTTCTAGTGTATGGAAATCTTCCTGTGGATAAAACTTATAGATTATCTTTCAGATTTTCAAGTTCTTTACTGAACTCAAAAAACACCTTTTTTTTTTTCCATATTTTTCTGAATGAATACTGTTCTGCACTGCATGAATGTAATCAATGACTTTCCACTTGTCAGTGAAATAGCAGTTTTATGTAAACAGTGCATCAGTGTTTTCATAAAATACGTGCCTAAACAGATGTTGGCAGAATAGTAGGCAATGATCAGGATAATGATGGACAACAGTAAGTGATTACTGAAAATACTAGAAATGAAGGAAAGGTTTGTATATTTGAAACAATAAGATAATACCAAACAAGCATTGAAAAGCTAAAAACCTTGATCATGAAGGAACTGTTATGCTGCATGTGATTCCTCACTTTCGGACAATTTGGACTCGCCAGTAGATGGGACAAGATCAAAATTTTTCTGTTGCTTGAGTTAAGTAGTAGTGGCTTTTAGATCTACTTGCTGCTGACCAGGAGAATGAAAGATGTTACCTGTGGCCTCATCAGGGCAGAGCAGAGAGAGGGAGGATTGCCTCCCTTGACCTGCTGGCCACGCTCTTTTTAATGCACCCCAGGATACCATTGGCCTTCTTGGCCACAAGGGCACCCTGCTGGCTCATGGTCACCCTGTTATACTCCAGGACACCCAGGCCCTTCTCTCCAGAGCTCCTTTCCAGCAGGTCAGCCCCTAACCTGTACTGATGCACGTGGTTATTCCTCCCAAAGTTCAGGACTCTGAAATTGCTCTTGCTGAACCTCATCAGATTCCTCTCTGCTCAAAGTTGTTCTTTCCAGCTGAGGTTCTTTTCTAGGAATTAGTATCTATGTTTTTGCCTACTTGGTTTATTTTCAACATAATATTTAAAGTAGGTCCTGAGGACACAACAGGATAGAACTGGCCAAGCCTTAGAATACTCTGCTGTGTTCTTAATTGCTTAATCCTATTATTTTCAAAAATGATGAAGAGAGTAGCAACGGAATGGAAGAGTACTGCAGTGGGCATTGCACATGCCTGTCAATTGTTCCTAAACAGTAATTTCAAGGAGTTGTAGTCAGTGGTGTACTTCAGCCATTGCTTTATAAAAATGTTTTTCTTTGAGCACTTGTTCAACTCTTACTTTGGTATTTAAAAGAACACTTAAGATTTCATGGATTGCCCCAATGTCTTTTGTAGATTAAATAGTGCATATACTTTTACTTTGAAATCTGTGTTCAAATGTGTTTGGTTTTTTTTTTGGTTTTTTGGTGCTCCTGCTGTGAATTGCATGATGTATTTAGTCTCTTTCTTTTCCTAGAGTGGGTTTTGAGCCAGTGCTAGCACAGTGGAAGGTGCTGACAGATGGTGAATGTTTGGCAGGCTGTCTGCATGGATATGTTTGTACACAGAACTCTTGGCTTATGAGGAAATCATTGTATACTAGGCTGCTTGTTGTCAGGCACTGCAACTATCAATGAGTTATCCTCTAGTTGCATCTGTTTGTAGCTGGAAAATTAATTTAGTCTTATCTTTGCATCCATAGCAAAGAGAGCAGCATATGATTGTGCAAGTGAGTGAACTTGATTGAAACACCTATGTATAAAAAAGAATTACAGTATTTGCATTCTTCAGTGCTTCATTCATATTCTTTATTACACCTTGCTCTTCACATGGATAAATAAGCTTATGGATAAATAAACTTAGTATGCAATCCATAACTTCCGTAAGTGTTTTAGCACTGACTTGGTTATAATATTTACATTTCCGTGATAAGAATAATTGTTCTGTGAAGGTTTCATGTGGAAACATTTTTTTCCCCTTTAGTTACCCGCTGCTTCCTTTTCCATAAATCTGCTATTTGGAAACTCCTAGTTAGTCTCATAAAACATCTGTAACTGACCATTTTTCTCTGAAGTTCTGAGCAGTATCACTGGTAGAAAGTCATCGGCAAGGTTTTATAGTGATGCTTAATGACACTAATAGGAGAAGCCCCACACTGAATCACTGAGCATTCTAGCTTAATTCAAACAAAGGTCATTTTAATACAGTCAAATGCTAAATTATAGGAAAGAACAGTACTAGGCATATATTAAGACTGGGATAGTCTGTTTCCTTGAAAGTAGTAGCTATGAAAAGACTTGTGTATAGATAATTGCATATGAGCATCCCATTGTGAAATTTTAGCAGTGACATGATACATAGAGGCAAGGAAGTATAGAATGTTATATATCACTGAGGGAATGGTATTAGCATAAAGGGTGTGTATAAAGTAGTAATGTTTTAAGATTTAAAGAAAATTGTAGAGAAAAAGACAAAAGATAGGCAGGTTACTTAAAACTGGGAGCCAGCGCCTTTCAACATTTCAGTGTTTCTACAACTCAAATGTCTGTCTCTTTTAATAGCATAAATGAGGAAAAAGTGTCTGCTTAAATGAGTCCTCAGCTATAGTTGCATAACCTGAATATTCAGTTGAAACTTGTTGATCCAAGATGGGATTTTAATTAGAATAAATTGGTTCCGGTTTTATTTTTGTTATTAAAGGAGTGTGCTTGAATTTGCATAAATATATATTATTATCTACAGCTAATTTAGTAGAACTTTGGGCATATCATATGAATTAAGGAGCAGCATCAAGATTTCTGTGCCCTCATTTGGTAGGATTTAATTTATCTTGCTCTCTGAAGTTATTTTTAGGATAAATCTGATTTAGAAGATCAAAATGCCACCTTTTTGGAGCTCTTCAAACATGTGTCTTGAATATGAAATCATTTTTGTCCCTGCCTCTGTAGGGACTTCCACATAAATCACATTGCCACCAGATCGGGGATAGATTTTAATATTTAGTGGCTGAAAACCATTTTTACAGAGAATATCTGAACTTGGGAACATCAAACTTTGAAAAGAATTTTGGATAGAAACAAATCTCTTTTTGAGAAAACAAACAGTAGAAATTATGCTTGAATTTTCCTCGAGTCTTTTTTTTTTTCTCTTTCTCATAGGTTTCCTTCATTCAAAATCTTGTGTTCTGTGTGGAAAGAGCCTATCGTGTACCCGACTTTGGTGTCTGGGAAAGAGGAAGCAAATACAACAATGGCTGCCCAGAGCTGCATTCAAGGTAAATGAGAGGATGTAGTGCTTTCAAACAAAACAACTAAATGTGCTTTGAATAAGAAGAATTGATGTAGTGAGTTAAAAAATAATAATTAAAAAACCCGAACACTACAAAACAACTATTGGCACCTTTTCAGCAAATGTATGTGATGTGAAGGTAAAGGTTCATGAAAAGTGACTAAATTAATGTTCTCTGAAGACCAAGATGTATTTTGGAAAAATGTGAAGTATAATTTCATCATCATATGCATACTGAAGTAATCACATAGATACTTAGCTGTTTGAGTATTCAAATTACAATAATTATGTGCAGCTGCATGTGTATCATTCTGAAAATTATGTACAGAGCAGTTCATACACTCAGGCCACGTGCAGTAGATCAGATTCACAAAAGTGCTTAGGAATATGCTGATTTAAGTATGTATTGAATCATGGGTTTAGATTTTCTCATCTCTGCCATGTTGGGAGGAAGTCACTGCACACTGAAGTATAGGCTAGTGCACAGACTCTTTGAAAAAGAATGTTCTTCAGACTGTAGAAGTAACTGTATCCTTACCCCGTCCCATATAACACCAAGAATGTTCTTACTGTTTTAATATTACAATTTTAATATTAGAATGATCCACTTGACTCCAGAGGAATTGCCCACATGCTGTGCGTCTGTTTTTTCTTGCATGAATACTTGTTTTCTTGACTTTTTGAGCTTCTATCAATTATAAAAGTGACTGTAACTTGAATACCCTAGGATTTCAAAAATGTCATTGGTTGTCATAATTATCATGGGCTTGAAACTAAAACACCTTTTTTCCAGTGTTTGAAGATGTTGCCAAATGAATCTATGTTCCCCATTTCTAATTAATTTTTATTAGTTCACATACAGGTATATGTTTTAAACTGCAGATATAGTGATGCTACTGCAACAAAACAATTAATTTAGGTATTTTTTTTCAGGACCTTTATAAAGCTTTAGTACCAGTATGAGAACTGAATGCTGCAATATATTGTTATATAATTTGTTTTATTCATTTGTTGTTTTTTACCCCTCTTGTGTCTATTAAATTGTCAAATACCAGTCTACAGGAGTGTTCATCTGGAGAATTATGTACCTCCTTCCACATCTCATCTCATACAAAATAGCAAAAGGAACTCTGAAACTCCTACGTCTTGTACTGTTTGCAGCTTTCTGGTTATTCAATATGTGAACTTCCTTGAGGGGAAAAAGAGGAACATCCTTTAACCAGATGGAAATGGGCATGTTGTTTTGTCTTAATCTAGGCTGGCATTTGTAGGTCAGTTTTTCCGAGGGAGAAGCTTTATGAGATTGATAGGCCAATCTAACAGATCACTGAGCTGGCACGAAAGGAAGTCCAGAGATTTTTTTTTAAAAAGTAGACTTTGATCGTCAGAAATAGATATAGCCCCTATTTATCTTTCCTTGCCTGCATGTTTGTACTCTGCCTTAATGTAGGGAACCAGCAGACAGTTTTTTTCAGGTCAATAAAGGTCTCAAAATCTTAAAAATATGGAAGATTTGTAGGTATAAAAAGATGTAATTAGGTATTGTGGAGGAAACCCCTGGCTATGCTAAAATATTCTTTATGCTTTCTTTGTGCTACTGCTGTGGCGTATCTACCTAAGCAATCTCTAAAAACATCATTCAGTAAGTGATTAGAACATATCAAGGCTAGTCATGCATGATATTTATGTTTCTTCAGTAGTTATGGGCTGAGAACGAATCACTTAAGTTTCAGTGTTATGAATGCTTGACTTCTGGACTTAGAAACTCACGCTTCAAGTCTATACAGTCTGTATTTGCGTTCAGAATTAGAAGTTAATTCTCATATTTAATTGAAAGCGACTTTCTTTTTAAAGAAGCTATTATATAATACGAAGCCCATGGATAATGACTGCAAATTGTGGCATATGTCACAAGATGTATATGTTTTATGTCTTTACACAGTCTTAGTATTCTGTCTAAATACATTTCAAAACACTTCTAATAAATGATAAATAGCAAAACACTGTGAACTTAGGTCTTCACTGATGCGTGTAAATTGATGTCTTTTACTGATTCAGAGGCAAGATTTGTAACAGCTTTTATTATAGTGTGGTCCCCTTCCCATATGGCTGAACTTCTGAAAAATTAATTTGTCCTTTAACCATCCTATAACCAAGCAGCTCTCCAGGTATCTGCGAAATGTCTCTGACATCTCCCAGTTGTACTGTGGTAATAATGAAGTTGCCAAAGTGCAGTATCCTCACATTCCAAATCCAAAAAACTGTAGAGCCTTGTTCTTGCACATCTCTCTAGTGTACGAGTATAGATGTTGTTTTGCTATGGAGTTGCTATAGTGTTGTTATTCCTTGTGTTTTTTTTAACATTTCTGGTGGTGGTTGATGTTCCAAATCAACTGCAAAGTTTTTGGATGGAGGCAGGAAATTGTGAATGGGAGGAGGATTAAAGATGTGAAAGGCTCTTTGAAGATTTTTCTGTCAGATGCATTTTCGTTAGTGTTTGCTAAGACTGTGCAAATTTTAGTGTTTCACAGAGGTTGGAAGGGTCCTCTGGAGATCATCTTGTTCAACCCCCCTGCTAAAACAGGTTCCCTAGAGTAGATTACTCTAGATCCCTAGAGTTTATCCTCAAGTATTTTACAGAGAGCATAACTCAAGTTACATAGAATTACAAATGATGTTTAAGTGAATTTACTAATGCTTTTAGCAAACTGAAAGTATAATTTCTTCAGGTTAATTTTAGCTTCCTCTGCTCCAAATGTGGATCTGGGTCAAATGCAGGCTGTGATTGCAAAGTTCTTCTTGATAATGCATGAGAAATCACAATAATCTGCAGAGGGCCCTGACATTTGAAAAAAGACTAATGTCACACTCAACCCTAGAAAAGACAGAAATCAGGAAACTAGAAGCCTTACCTTAGTCCCTGAAAAAGATCATGGAGTGGTCTTTTTCTCTTGAAACCTGTTTAAGAGCCTGTGTGCTCAAAAGTGATCAGGAGTTGTTATTATGGATTTACTAGTCACAAGTCATGGTTAGTCAAACCTCATCCCCCTTTTTCGTGAAATAACTGGCTTTGTGGAGAAGAGGAATGTATGTGTCTAGTTTAAGTGTATGATAAGCGTAATACTGTTGATGTTTTTTCCCTGTTTTCTTTCAAAAAGTGTGAAAAGGGATGGATGGATGAATGAATGGACTGTTAAGAGCTGGGCTGTCTGAAGCAGCAGTTACAAATGATATGTAGTTGATGGCTGCTAGTGACCAGACTAGGAGGGTCAGCACTGCTGATGGGAGAGGAAGTACCCTGTATTCAAGACTTAACTAATAGGGAGCTGACAGGCCTGATTTGAGGAGCTTGCAGAATTCTGTGGATTTGGCCATAGGTAGTACAAAGTTCTGTAGAGGAGATGGAATATGGAGTAAGGGCTACAAATTGCACCCTGGGAGGTTCAAGATGAACATTGGGAAGAATTCTTTCCAGTTGGAATACAGTCAAGTTACAGAGCAGGATACTCAAGAACGGAATGTCCATCTTTTGAAGTTTTGACACTTGTCTAAATAAGGCTAAAATTTACTTGAATTGGTCTTGGTT
Source organism: Pavo muticus (assembly GCA_016647715.1). Lineage (NCBI taxonomy): Eukaryota > Metazoa > Chordata > Aves > Galliformes > Phasianidae > Pavo > Pavo muticus. The sequence continues at coordinate 4,754,956 of JACDJE010000015.1, read as the reverse complement.
AGTGTATGGTGCTTTAAGTGAGATTTTATACTGAACTAGGATGTGTATGGTGAAGGGAATGCTTGAGATAGCATTTTTACTTGAAGTATTACATGACAGGGGGGGAAAGAAAGTGATTGACACACATATTTTCTTTTTACATTTGCAAGTGATATTTTTGAGAGTACTGAAATCTTCATGGGTTTTGAGTAAGTAGAGGTAGAAAACAGTAAGTATTATTATTATTATGTAGAATGACGACCGTAGGTGAAATATAAATGATTTCAAGGAAGGAACCCATATTTTCTTGCAGTTTTTCATGAGTATCATGTATTTTGCAGAAAGTTGTTTTACTTTATCTGAATACCAGTGGTTGTTGCTGTTGAACCAACTATTACTTCTGTGCTTTTTTTCTGGAAGATTTTTTTCCCCTATTCTGAAAATATCTGACTTCTGGTATTAGAAATGTCGTTTGAAAAGGAAAAGAAAAAAGATTTGAAGATGGCGCGTTTGAAATCAGATATTCCTCTATCTGTGAATCCAGATAAATGAGATATTATATTGAAAAGTTGTTTTAAATATTACAAGTTTAATGCCTGAGACCTGAATTGAAAATTGTGATGAAGTATGTGTTCTGTTAGTACACTGTTAACAAGGCCTTGAAATACACGATGCCAGATGTCCAGTAGCAAAACGAGAGCAGAAGTGCTTTTTCCAGACGGTCTCTGACATTTGAAGATAAAGAAAAATGCTGAGAAGTACTTTTCAAAAAAGGCCATGAAATAACTCAAGCCTTACTTCATCATCAGTTTATTAAAAGGGAGACGAAGCACACAATTTAAATCAAGAAAAGATGATAGCTCTGAAAATTGTCAAAATATTAAATTAGCCTGGACTTGAATTACAATATGTGTAGTTTGGTGTGGCTCTATTTATTTGTTTGTTTGTTTGTTTCTCCTCAGCTCTGTGGGGTTGGCAAAAGCAGCTTTGGAAGCAATTAATGGTTTCAATCTCTTTGGGAATCAGGTAATAAAAATGTGTTTTTTCTTTCTTTAATTTTTCTTTTTTCTTGAAAATGAAAAAAAAGAAACAGTTGCAGGAACATTTTCTTAGTGACCTTAGTGGTCAGAAATTAGTTTCCTATAGCATAGTCACAGAAATAAATAAATACACAAATAAAGAAGCCTGTTTTGACTAGAGTTTTTAGAGCTATTCTAATGCCTGAGATGAAAAATGTTCTGTTTTAAATCATGTGTTGATGAAAAGCTGTAGCACCTATTATTGTCAGATCCTTTTGTCTTCTCTTGTGGCGTAAAACAAGTGATCCTCCTAACTGAGCATTTCTGACGCTTAAGTGCTTTGGCACCTGTTATAATTTTTTTTTTAGGTGTCCATTCATGTGTTTTGGTGTTGGTTTTCTTTTTGTTTGTTTTTGGTTATGTATATTAGTGTTGAACAATATACTTGTTCTGTTTACATTATACTTTTCAGGAAGAAATTGTCTTTTTGCTTATGAGTAGAGAAGAGTGCCCTTTGTACGTACACGAATGCACTGTTTCAGGAAGACCTAGCTATATTTGGTCTACTTTTGGCTTACTTACATCCTAAAAGCTGATTTTATGCATTAAGAACTAATAAGGATCTTATGGAGTGATCAGACATGATATATATATAGTCAGTATATCAGAAGCCACATTTATCTGCAACTTTTACTTTCCCAACTATTTCAAGCACCAGTAAATGTGGCTGCTTGTTTTTTTTCAAATGATATTTTACTAAATTCTAAAATGGATGAATAAATTGCTGAAGCAAAACCAGTTTAAATGCTCTGCAAATTTATTCCAAAGATATTTTGCATAAGCAGAAACCATTTTGACCTTCAGTCTGCAGCAGTCTGCCTTTGTGCTTAGCTCCAGCTGTGTTCCAATAGCTTTGAGAAATCCTGCTGAGCCCCTCAGGAGGAACTTGTTTGCATCTGCATCTACAGTAGTACTACCTGCATAAATCATCACTGGGAACAACAGGCTGCTCAGCCTTTCCATGCAGATTTTTCTACTCATGCTGTGGAAACTAATAAATATAAATGCATGTTACTGTATCCATCCTTTCATATGTGCATGTATGTTTTATGTTTGTGTATCTCAGGATAGGGGAGTTTCCCTGTGCATTTGTGGTTGTATTCAGAGAAGACATGAATTTCACTTAATGGTAGATAATCACACTGAACTATTCCTTTTTTTTTTTCTCTCTCCCAAAATACCGAAATTATAGAAGCAGTTAAAAAAACCGAAGTATTTCTGCAACAAATTGTACTCCTTTTTTAATGTAGCAAAACACTGTTTAATTTATACTCAAATAATTCTAATTCATCTCTTGGTGTAATTTTTAGGTGCCAGGTAGAATAAAGAAGAAAGAATTGGCTTTTAATGTGCTCTGAATTTTATATACTTTAATGTAAAGAGGAGCTCATGTTTTTATAACACTATTCATTTTTGTCTTTGTTATACTAGAGTCTATGCTGTTTCATAAAAAGTGAGAATTTTAAGAGTACAGTCAAGGTATAAGCCTAACTGCTTCGTCAGCTAACGATTTTTTACACGTTAATTTTTAATGTAACAGATAAATTGTCTCTTTGTTTAGTTTCTCATTATTTCACTTTAATATCCTATGCTAAACTTCTTAAATTTATTCCCGATCTATTGTGCATATCTGAAACAATATTTATAAATCTACATGAAGTAGTTAATATGTATTACTCTAGCGTAGGAATTCTTTTATTACTCTTAATTGTGCAATGACTGTAGCCAGATCCCAAAATCATTGTATTGTCATAACAGGTTGGTATGGAAGAACTGTTAAAGTGGGCATGGTTTTTTTATATTTAGGAGGCAGTGTGAACTGATTGTCTTTCAGCTTACATCACTTCAGAAAATTAAGGTTCTGACTTGCTTCTTCACTTAGTTTAGTTATTTTTTGATAGAAATCCATGAATTTGCACAAGAAATTCTGAAAGTTCAAACTCCTGATTTTGGTCACCATTATGGCAAAAATGCCCTTCCTCCCTCCCTCCCCCTCCTTCTGGTAGCACTGACAAAAGTGGACACTGCATAGAGGAACGGCTTGAGAACGTCTTAGAAACGGTGCATGCATCTTTTCACTCCATCAGCAATGAAAATGAACATGTAAAGAACTAATCATCTTACACATCTGTTCTCTTGTGTAAAATAGGCTTATGCATCATACGCTAGTGTATTAGCTTAGGTACGTATAACTGGGTAGTAAGGTGGCTGAAATGGACTTCTTAAATGCATGCCAACTGATTAAAATTGGAGGTAATTTTCTTATTGAAATTTGATTAGAAACAAAGACTTGGAGACAGATTGCTTCTTTTAAAATCTCTATAAGAAAATCTAGAAAATAGTCTTTAAATGCATGTTTTATTTAGGTTATACCATCCAATATAAAGATGAACATTTTTTATTTTCCTGAGAAGTGAGCTTGTGCTTAAGAGTAATGAAGTGCAACACAAGAACCAAAAAGCAAATCATTTTTATTTGCTACTGACGTCCTTTTCCAAAGTGATAGCTCAGGTGAATATCCAATTATTTGTATTCTAGCATACTTTAATGAAATATTCAACATCTCCACTTGGAACATTTCCACAGTTTCTGGGAGGGACAACTACTTTTTTGTTTTACCTCAGTACAGCCATTGCTGATCAAGAAGTAATGGAAGACATTATGACTTGAGTGTATGATACAATTCATAATCAGTAGTGGACAAAGACAGCTAGTTTTGTTTAGAATTTCAAGTTCTTTTCTCAAAATCTTTCGGATATATATTGTTCATTTCCTGATTAAAATTGCCTGCTACCAGAGTATTACCTTTGGTAGAACAAAGGGCTAGTTAGTTTCACCAGGATATACCAACCTTTCTTCACTTCTCTTTAAGTAACTTTGCATTTACAGGGCTGTTCCTGGTCTGTTATATTTGTGGATTTCGATGCCCATAACCGTAACAGACAGACTCTGTGTTCATTGCTGCCCCGAGAGTCAAGGTCTCATGTAAGTAATTAGAGAAAATGAACAATAAAATCTCAACAGTATGGGGAGAAAATAAATGGATACAAACATAACTCTTCATTTTACAATGACTGTTTTCTTCTGCTTAATAAAGATAGGAATTTGTTGGGAAGTTGTTAAATTTGTGCTTGTTAAACATGGCTGTGATGCAATACCTCATTGAAGTGGAATGGTGATGGCACTTTTTATTTTAAGTATGTCGAGGTCAGAATGTTAGCCAGTTGGTAGCTTCCTAAATAATTTCAAAAGAAAACAATAATGATCTGCAGCCTGTTAATTAGGTTTGCAGTCTTGGTTATTGTCTTGTTTGCATTATAAATTTACTGCCTGGTATCTGAGTTTCCATTATCAATTTACTGCCTGCATTTTTGAAACAGCTGAAAGAAACTTTTAGCTTTAAGTTGTTCTTTCATTGAGAAAAAGGCCTTTAAGATTTGCTTCTCGTAAATTGCAGAATATGGAGGATTTTTTTGTTATTATAAACTACTGTTACAAGTAATGTCAGTGAGTAAATCTAAGTAACATAAATACAGATGAATTAAAAAAACCTAAAAAAGAAGAGCAGTGGAGTTCTCCTTTTTCATTCTGTGATGTAATAGCATTTTTGTTCATGAAACAGACTATTAATCTTCAACATTAACGGTCTACTCATTACATAGAAGAATTATAGCAGAGTTAGAATACTGTACAATCAAAATAAAAGGCACAGTCAGCTAATTTTTTTTGCTCTTCTAGAACTCCTTTGCTGTTTATTATTTATTAGAGACTTGATATATGCCAACAGAATCAATTTCATAAGTTACTTCTACTATATAATCTTTGTATCCTCCTCACTGCCACCCCATTATGGCTCCTTGTCAGTGATACTATCGAAAATACAGTATTTTAAATGGTCTTAGATGTATCAGCAGGAAGGAACAAGAAAATCTGTTTGGGTAACCTGATCTAGTGAAAGAGGTCCCTGCCCATGGTATTAGGGAGGAGCTAAATGATCTTTAGGGTCCCTTCTAACCCAAGCTGTTCTAATAATAACTTTTTGTATTTCTGTAAGCTTACTTGTAGTGGTGATATCCTAGGTAGTAATTTTGGTGTGTTTTTAATTCACGATAGTTGCACGTGTTCCTTGAGCAACGTCACTTACATTTTTTTTGTGCAGTGAAATATCCTTAAACCATACAAGCTTGTTCGTTACAGCACTTGGAGGAGATTTCTGAAAAACCTTTTCAGCAATGATTAAATAGTCACAGTTAACTTCTTGTTAAGTTCTTGTTCTTCTTGATTCTCTTTGAGCATAGCATGCCCCAGTGTTGTTGTTTCCTCCAAGTATAACTTGGAGGATGTTTATTTGTTTCTAGAAACTTGGAGTTTTACTTATATTCACTTACACCTGCAGATTATCAACTGTAAAGTAGGTGACATTTTAAGTGAAATGAGTTGTCTTTTAAATCGTATACGTGAATTTCTAGTTTATCTTTAAACATTTTTAGAAATCTTATTTTGCATGTTATTTCAATGTATTGGTATTATGATTTTGGTAAAGATTATGTTTCAAATGTATGTGTTACTGAGTAATTTAAACAGTCTTTGTGCATCCCATAAATGTTAGAGATTTAATTGAATTTATAATGTGTTTTTTCTCCTCTCCTGCAGAATACCGATGCAGCTCTTCTGCCCTGTATCAGTTATCCTGCATTTGCTTTGGATGATGAGGTTTTGTTCAGTCAAACACTAGATAAAATTATTAGAAAATTAAAAGGAAAATATGGATTTAAAAGATTTCTGAGAGATGGGTACAGAACAGCACTAGAGGACAAAACGCGCCGCTATTATAAACCAGCAGAAATTAAGGTAAAGAAGTAACTGGCAAAACTTAGGTTTTCTAAAATGTTTAGGCCATGCTTAAAAAAATAAAGCCAAACAGACATCCCTTTTAGTATTTGCAATTTGAGATTCCAAATTGCTTCAAATGAAGGAGGTGCATTTTGTAATTTGGCGTGTGCGGTTTTGAGAGACTGCCAAGTCAGCAAGTTAGTTGTTGATTTGTTTTGTAATGAATGCTCTCCCATTTACATTTAGCGTACAGATGATTTCACATAACAAATAAGGAAGTTATTTATCATTTTATTTAATTTCACAGCTGACTACAGTCTGAGTGTATAGAAAACAATTTTGCTTTTGACCGCAGTGTTTATCAGTAAAAGGCATCTAAATTAAAATTTAGTATTTTACTCACCAATAGTTTCTCAATGGAAAATGAAACATAAATGATATAAATATTCTGCTTGAGAATTGGCCACAGCATATGTAAAAGTACACTTAAAGTGCCTGTATATTTTAGAGATTGTAAGCTAAATGGAGAGCTGGTGTCCTAAAATGTTTTGACATTCTTCTTTGTCTTTTGTTGCTTTGAAATGGTTGCATGAGATATGGAAATACATTTTGTTAAACCAAAATGCTGAAATATCTGATTGATTTTTCTTCTTTTTAGCTTTTTGATGGCATTGAATGTGAATTCCCTCTGTTTTTTATTTTCATGATAATTGACGGTAAGTATGGCTTTATTTTCCTATTCTATAGAGGCATTACAGAGATGAGCCCTTGGACAGAAGATACAACATCGTATGTTTGCCCTCCATGAACAAGTTGTAACAAGTGACACTAAATATCTCACTGAGAATTTTAATCCTTATGGGTTAAAAAACATGAACAGCAAAAAGAATACTCAAAACACCCCTCAAGCCAAAGCATAAGGAATCTAAAAACCAAACCACCCATATTTCAGTATTTGTAATGTGAACTCTGGTTTTAGAGTACAACTTGATATAATTTTTTTTCTCTTTGAAATGCCTGTGCTTCCTGGCCATGGTTTTACATATAGCCAGTTAGATTGAAAAAAAAGATATTAAAAAAAATACAACCACTACCAACAGACCTTGTCTTGAGGTTAGGAGTCATAGCAGAAACATCCACAGGATGATTTCAGATGGAAGCTAGAACTCACATAGAAGGAATGTCTGAATAAGAAACTGAGTACAGATTACAGCCATCATAAAGATTTATTTGTTTTCAGCCTTGTAAATGGATGAAAATCTGGCTAGACTTTCTAGCTTCTGTTTGTTCTCTTTGGTGTATGAAATAGCTTTCACATGAAGATGGTGAGAGGCTACCTGCTGGACATCTGTGTTCTTACCCATAGCTTCAAATGTTTTGTTTGAACATGTAGTAAGTTTCCACAGTTGATTTTTTCTGAAGGAATATTTCACATTTTTCAAAAGGGGTGAAGCTCAAAACCCAGGAGAAAGGCATTGGCACTTTATGCTGCTCACTTGCAGTTTTAAGAAGAACAAAAAATATAATTATCTGTACCTGAAGTTAGTAAAGGCATTTTATTTTGTTTCATAAGGAAAAATGACAAAACACAAACCTTGCAAATACTGTTCTTGAATTTTTTTTATTTAGTTTTTATCCCTGTATCACAATTTCATCAAATACATCAAACATTAGTGGAGTTTGTGCATGTACATCCAAATCCAGAAGCTTCGTTCATGTAAAATTGGAAGTGCATACAGAGAGACTTAAATTGCTGAAATAACAGAACTCTTTATAATAAGGTGTTCTGGTATGTTTGTTTTCAGTGACTGAGTTAATTGTTGGTGGTTTTCTTTTATCTTATTTTTGCCTTTCCGAGTTCACACTTCTATGAATACAAAAAGACTGCTTTAGTACTAATTTCCCTTTGGTGTTTTTCTTAAAAGGAGATTGTTTAGGATTCTGTAGATAGCAGATATGCATCCACAGCTGTGGGGAAGGATTGAACTAAATAAACCAGTATGATTGTTTTTTGGCTAATACATATTTGAATAGCAGTTTTGAAAGCTTTTTTTACGTTTCTATTTGAATCTGGAGGATTATGGTAGTTTTCTAGGATGAGGTAAGGAGGGAAACAATACGGCTGTTTTCAGTAATATGGAAGAATGTGGTAAATGAAAAGGAAAACCATGGGAAGAAATGACATGAACAGGAGTGAAAGATTCACAGTGAATGAAAATATTACACTTAACTTGTTTCCCTTTAAATGCTTCAAGGTGTTTCTGTTTTATAAAAATAACTGTATGATTTGTCAAGTTTATCTGCCTTTTCTTTGAGGAACAGAAATGTGTATTTTTGATGCAACTTTTCGTGTAAGGACTTGGGATGAACTGAACACTTGTTGTAATAATATTCATCAGACTAATTTTGAGATAATTAATTTCTACTAGTAAAATGTTTAAGATGCTAGTACTCCCAAAGTTACCATTTTCTCCCCCAAGGCATCATCATAAAGAGTTGACAATTCTATTTAACATCTCAAGGCATGTCCAGCTGTTCTGAACCTCTGTCATATTAAGATATGATATGTACATAACTTACCAATGTGAAGATTCCATCTAAAAATCTTCAGAGGGGAGTTTTTCAATTTACTTCTTCAAATTTCTTTTGTACTTATTTTGTGGGAGTTTTAGATAAGCTTGAAACTCTGTTCTGATTATTTAGAACCAGCCTGGCACTCAAGCTCTGCTTCATCTTTCTGCAGTAATTAAGGAAGTTACTTAGAGCTAGGTGGGCAGGGTGTCTGTGTTCTAGTCCCTTTAATGTCCTCTGTAAGTTCTGCTATGTGGTTCAGCTCTGCTATGTGGTGCAACTTGACATTGATTTCAGTTTAAGTTAATAAAATAATGGCTGATTCATTATCTACGCAATAATTAGCTGGAACAGTAAACATGCAGTTAGAGTTTATTCTTCTACTTTTTCGTGAACTATTTAGTGTGTTGGCGCTGCACTGCTGAAAAATAAACACTGTATTTTTCTTCTGCAAATGTGAAGTTCACAGAAGTTATTTCTTCCATTAAATGAATTACTGTTTTGCTTTTTTTTTTTTAATTTGTTTTTGTTTTATAGGAGTTTTTAGAGGAAATCCTGCACAAGTTAAGGAATATCAGGATCTTCTGGATCCTGTGCTTCAGCATACATCTGAAGGTATTATTAGATAATTGTTCTTTTAAATCACTGTTTTTTTTTATTTTTAATTTTATCATAAAATTACTGACATTACTATTAATGAGTATTGCAGTCAGAATTAAAGGGAAATAATAATATTATGTTTCCTGATAGTAAAATACTAATTTTAAACTAGTCTATTCTGTGTAGACATATTGCATCGTAAAAGCATGGAAATAAAAATAATTTGATACTGTAAAAATGATACAGAAATAGAGATAAGATTTACACTGTACAAAGTCATTCCTTTGCCATTTCCCTATGTTTGATTTTTTTTTAATAAAGTTCACCTTCAGGTTGCATGAAAATTCTGACTACTCACAGTCACGTATTTTCAGTGTTCCGTCTGGGTACAGTTGGGAATTACTTGAATAATTTGTTGACGCGACGTTCCAAAACTTAACAAATAATTTAGTGTATGCACAGGAAATACTTTCTAGCTTAGAGCAGTGAAACTGGTGACATTTTAAAATTAGTAAAAATTTTCTCCTCAATTGTACATTTCGGAATTTTGATGGAAGTGGCAACAAGTTTTTTGATGGCCTACAGGCAAATCTGTGCAAAATTCATTTTCAAAAATGAAAAAGACCACAAGTTTGACCGGGGGCAAAAATGGTCAGAAAGCAAAACAAGCTTCAATAAAACAGTCCAGTTTTAAAACTCAGCGTCTTTACTCACCTGTTCTTGACATCTGTCATACTGTTACACAAGTGCAGTATTTAGGTTTAGAGTTGTTCTTGAAACTTAGGCTACCTGCTGAAGTGGTTTATGTGAGAAGATATGGTCTTTGCCATATCGTTCCGTGGGCATGACGATGGGGGGGGTTGATGGTTGGACTGGTTGATCTTAGAGGTCTTCTCCAACCTTAACAATTCTGTGATTCTATATTCAATACATAGAAAACTTTGACTTTACTGATATTTGCTTTTTTCTGATTATTTATTAGTATATGAAGTTCCATGGATTCTAAATTAGTTTAGTGGTTCTTCTTGTCATCATTAATGCCTCGTCTTAAAATTTCTGTGTACTTTGATGCTTCACTTATTTGAATATTCTACCTCTAATAAATTAGCCTCACTTATCAGTTTTTCACGGCTTCTTGCCAGCAATTATTTTAGTATAAGCAAATAGTCAGAAACTGCAGCTTCATTTTATCACCTGTTCTTTATCTAAATAGATTCCAAATTAAAGCAATATTAAGTTTAAGCTTATTTTTGCAGTAATCACATTAATTTACTTTGGTATTACTTAGTCAGTCATTTGTAATTGTTTCTAAATTCCTTATTCTGTTCACCTAAAAAGTTTGAAATAAAAGTAGATCATCATACAAGTAGATCATAATACCTGTGACATAATTATAGTTACAGGATATGCTAGCTTCAAATGAAGAAGTTACTGCCTTTTACTTCATTTCATTTCAAAATCAAGCTGCTGTTTTAAACTTTGTATTGTGCGCTTGCAGAAAATTATAATTTTTATTTAATATTTGATTATTGTTAGTCACGGTTTTAATTTCAAATAGTTGTCTTGTACCAAGATGGCTGTTCAATGCAAGGAGAAAATCTCAGCTGTCTCACTCTAATGTGGCTTTCCTTTCTGTTGGTTCTGGCTTCTTATCCTTACTACATTTTGGTTTCTGTGAAAAAAATGTTCAATACAGATGGAATGTGTGTTCTGGAAGTAGCTGTGTGGCAGTGTTTGGTGAAAAATAAAGTAGTTTAGCTCTGAGTTTTGAGAGAGAATGATGAGTGACAACAATCTTTCTGCTCAATCAAATAGCCATCAGGTTAACACTTGAGCTGTATTAGGGAAATGCAATCAAATAATAATGAAAATGGAATTTATTTACTAAATGTATTTATTTTAAAACTCCATAGGATGTCCTGTTGTACCCAAATATTACTATGTGCCAGCTGATTTTGTTGAACTGGAAAAGAAGAACCCTGGCAGTCAGAAACGATTTCCTAGTAACAGTGGACGCGATGGAAGGTTTTTCTTGTGGGGACAAGCAGTTTATATCATTGCAAAACTCCTAGGTAAGAGGCTGAAGAAATTCTATCAGGTTTTGATTCATTATAAGTGAAGGATATCTATTTGTTAATGGTTTTTTCCAATCTGATTGAAAATGCTGGCTTGAGTTTTGAATAGACTCAGGGTAGCATGGGTAGTATGTGTGTCGTCTGCTTTGGCATGTATTTGGTAGGCAAAAATTGCTTTTTATTCTTCGTGTTGAATTTTTATGCTGCATGTAGCATGCTGTGAAGTTCACTGGATTATATTATAGAATATCAAAACTCTTTATAACAAGATAGGTTTCTCAGTTGTTTCTTTTTCTGACTTTTCCTCTTATTCCCTTGCTTCTGTGTGAACATACACAACCATAGAATCGTAAAATATTCCAAGTTGGAAGGGACCCACAAGGACCATCGAGTTCAGCTCCTGGCTTCACACAGGACCACCCAAAACTCAAACCCTATATCTGAGAGAGTTATCCAAACTCTCACTGAACTCTGGCAGCTTTGGGTTGTGTCCACTGCCTTGGGCAGCCTGTTCTGGTGCCTGACCACCCGCTGATGAAGAACCTTTTACTAACAGCTATCCTGAACCTCCCCTGACTGAGCTCCATGCCCTTCCCTTGGGTCCTAGAACAAGGGAACATTGTTCCCTTTGAACATTAACACAATACTTATCGTGGCTTAACTATTTCTATATAAGTTGTACCAAATAATGATGTTTATATGTGAGCTGAAGCATTTAGTTCAAATTATTTATCGCTTTAAACAAAACATGCTTAAATTTTGAATGGTTACAGTCTCAGATAGAAGTGATAGTGTTTTCTTCACTGTGTTTTATTTTTATCCTTCCCTTAAAGTAGACTAGAAGATCATTTGACACTGCATTTTGAAGACAACTGAAGGTTATTGTGGTGAATTTTTGTACAAATGAACTCTTGGTCTCACTTCAGAGGGCTTAAAGATTAATGCAAAAACAGTTTTTAATCCAGAAAACAATTTTAATGTCTTTTAGGAGAAAGATATATTACTTTAATTGAACATGCTTAGCATTTTGCTGACAATCAGTAGACTGAGTTCTGTAAACTTTTTTTCTGTGAAGTGTGTAGGAGGAGATTGAAGGGGAGTTGAAAAATTGAAGATTGGGGACAGAACACTGGTTGAATCCTTAGAACATCCAGATGAATTGTAGCCAACACTATAAACTAAATGCAAGCAACTTTGTCTTTAACAAAAGAAGTTTTCCTCTTACCTCTCTATATTAGCCAAATAACCCTTAAAAGTCTGTAGTAATTCTGCTAATATTCATCTTATACTAACATTTGTGTTAGTATACACCTAAAGAATGCTGGTGAAATACCTTGTGTTTTTTGTTTGCAGAATGCTCTTTGACTGTGCTGTTTGACTGTTGTAACCTTTTGCTTCGTATCAGTTTTTCCCTCTGCTGAGCTTTCTTACACTGCTTTTTTGTAGTTGTCCTAACGACTGTTTCCTTTCTTGTTTCTGAATTTTGTCTCCACCATGTTCAATACTTTTTGCTCTTCCTCTCCCTTCTCTCCAAATATTATTTTCCTTTTTTCTCAAACTCATTGTAAATATATGTTGGGATTTTTTTTTTCACAAAGCTAAGTCTATTCACCTGTGACTGCTATCAGATATCAGTGACTCCATTTACTCAATTTACAACTGGTGCATTTAATGTCACTCCTTTCTGTGTGGAAACTTTGTCCTTGATGAAAGTCTTTGTGTGTGTTACTTTGCTTGTTAGTTGATGCCTATTAATTGGAAACCTGACTCCAAATACTTTAATTTCTGGAAGGTACTCGTTCCCCGTCTCACCATCCATTTCAGAAATCGTGTTGCCTCAGGGGCTGCAATTAATTTGTATTTGCTCAGCCTCCTTGCTTCTCTTCTGTAGGTGAGCATGCTGTATAGCTTTCACAATAGGGCCTTCATTTTAGAGTAAGGGAAGGTAATGCCCGGACGTGAGGTATTCGGCTGCTTTAAGCAATTGAAAATGCACGCAGTTCAGTGGCTGTGTATTATCTTTCCTTTGCTTTTTATTTAAATTTTTACTTTTTTTAATGGATTCGGTGCTTCCTAGAGATAAGGCATGTGTTTTTAGGCACGTTTTTTTGGAGTACAGACCAAATTGCATTCCAGTAAACTTGTATTTCTGACGGTGATGAATATACGCTGAGTGTCTTCTTTAAAATAACAGCATCAATATTGAAAATTAGATTAAATTTCATAATATTCTATTGCTATCGTGGTCTTCAATAAGAAATGATTTTGACCATATATTTAAATTTCTGAGCAGTGTAAATCAAAGTAAAAAACAGTGGAGATGGAACAAAAATTCTGGGAACAGCCTTTGCTTTTCAGGCCTGTGAGGCAGAGGCCGTCACCTCGCCATCATTTGGTTAATCGATTTTATTGCATCACCAGTACTGCAAATAATTTAAGTAACCTTCATACCTTTAACCAGCACAAGAAGTCTGACTGCACGGGTAGTTTTGGATGATTGTTTTCTGAAAGTGTGCTTTGGTAACTCATGTGTTAGTATTTTAATAAACTCTACATGTTTTTTCATAATCTTCTATAATCCAGTTTTTGCTTTTTTAAAATGCAACCACCTGGACACAGACTGTGACTCTGCAGGAGCAGTACAGAGCAGAGGAGCCAGGTTCTTTCCTGCCAGGAGCCAAGCTGCACTCTCCGAGCAGAAGGCTGAGGCTCACAGCATCTAGCTCTCCCAGCTCAGGGCTGAGGGCTGCTGCTGGCACAGCTCCCAGCAGTGCCAGGTCCTTCCTGGCGTGTTCACTGAGCTGCCCTGCTGGAGTGCCTGCCCTGCGTCGTCTTTGCCCTGCAATGTCTCTTCAGCTCTTAGGCCTGAGCCAGGGCATATTTTGAGTTTATAAATTGCTGTCTTAATTAACAATGCGGCGTAGTATTCAGAAATATTTTCATTGGAGTGTTTAATCTCCTTTCTAGAGAAAGCTTAAAATAATGGAAGTTTAGGGTTGGTGTTGTCTTTTGCTTGGTTTGTTTTTCTACTTGGGATATTATACAGAGAGATATCCGATACTTTGTGTCCCTTTCAGGATGCACATCTTCTGATTACTTTTAGATTGATCGGCTGCCTGTTTTACTAACAAAACTGAACACATTTTTGTTGCTAACTGTAGAACTTGAAGTTCTAGAATAATTCCATAGTTGTGGCTTGGGAGCTTTTTGGTGACTTTTGCCTATTGTGGAGTCTGATGTCTGTATAATCTGCTTAATCAGTTTTGTGAAAAAGTGTTGTTTTTAAATACTACAGTATTATAATTAGCTGTAGCAAGAATGATTCTTGAGTCATTAGTTCTAAAATTGATATAATTTTGCAGACTCTCCTTTTGATGTGTATATCACTGATCTAAAACAAAGATTATAGCAGCAGAAATGCCTACATAATATGTTTGTGTGCCTCCTTGATTATGTGCCTCCTTATCATCATTAACTTTCAGCTGACAAATTAGTGAGTCCTAAGGATATTGACCCTATTGGACGTTATGTACCTCCACAAGAGCAGCGGAACGTTAGTATGAGATTTTCCAACCAGGTAAGCATAAGCTTAGCATTACAATATTTTTCTGAAAAATAATCATCATTAAGTGATACGACTGAAATGGTGCATTAAATATGTGTTTTAGTAGCTACTAATAGGTATGTTTCTTTTGAGTTGTAAGATGTGCCAGGAAGAAGGTGAGATGGAACCTGCTTTTTCTGTTCATTCCAATTAATTTGGATTTCTCCGTGTCACCCCTTCAGATTTCTCTGCTCACCATCCATCTTAACGCTAGTCAGAAAAGAAATCTTAGGTGCCACGTTCTGGTATCTTGTGTTTCAGTATGGCCATTTGAATACTGGAAGCATTGATATGCTGGCAGCATTTTAACCACTGCTAAGGTTTTGCAGTTTTTACAGTTGCTGCTCAGGCATATTATACAGGAATGTGTGGTCATTAATGTGACGGTGCTGTAGCTATTAGCTCTAAACATGAAAATGAAAGAAACTAAGTAATAATACTGAAGGTATGCAGTGATTATTCTGAAATTGAAATTCTCTTTGGATTTGCTCTGAAATGTATTCTACTTCCATTTGTTCAGTACAAATATGCTATAAAAAAATCCAACAAATGAAACTGTTTTTTTGACCAGCTGTTAATATGTTGGAAGCATTTTATTCTTTAATGAATTAGTGTTTTCATTTTTAGTTCTTTTATGCTTAGTGTATAACTTTGCATACTTCAATCATACTTATCTCTACTGAATGCATAATAGAAAAGTTCATCGTCAGTGTGCTAAAGAAATGCTTCTGCCCATTTCAGCTGGGTAGTAATTTGGGCCAAACATAAGCTGCTTCTTCTTTTGCTTTTCTGAACATGCTTGAGAAGACACTAAGCTAACAGTGCTGTATTTAATAGGCTAATGCTATCTTTATGGAATCGATAATACACAGCGAGGAGTTCTGGATGCTGCTCAGATAGCACAACCGATCTGTGAAGCACAATAAACACAAACTACTGATGCAGGGATCTGTAAGCAAAATTCTGTTAAATCCTTGTGTCAACAAGGGTTTTACTGTGCTGAAGAGGCAATGCTGGAAGATTTGCTGCATACAAACTTCTAGCTCTGAACGCCCTTTGTGTAGAAAAACAGGCATACAGGAAGGGGGTTTGTTTGAAGGACCACAGAGGTAGTTTGGAAAGGAGAGTTAATACCTCGACCATCAGTATAATCACAGCTGTGAACACATTGCTCTGCTTTCAATGTCTGATAAAAAGAGGACAGTCTCGTGTTGTCACTAATACTGAAGTACCTTGTCTACAGTTAAAAGGAAATGTTTTCTCTCCTACTTTAATGCCCCCCAAGAAACAGTTATCTGATTTTAAGGAGAGGTCTTGGTATGTTCCATCTTAGGGAAATAACAGTGTGGTGCAGCAAGAAGATTCTTTTTGCTAGTTCTAGTTTTTTTCTAGTTTTTCCAAATCACTCTAAGTCTGATGGCAATCAGCTTTCGTTTGCACATGTAATTGGCTTTGTAGGGCTTAATTTTATGTTAAATATCTCTCACAGTTTAAAAAAAAAAAAAAAAAAAGAGGTGTAATCATCCATGCTTCATCTACTTTCTTGAAAGAAGATAATGAAGGGTACTCTCTTTCACTGGGGATTTCTCTTAAAAACTGCGTTCAGTTATTAGAAAAACGTTTTTAGGATCTCCATATCCAGAAGCATTTATAACAGTTTCAGTTGAGTTCTCTTGTGGAGAATTTAGTGATTTAGTGTATACAAGGGTCTGCATAGTAACAACAACATATGAGAAATGTCATGAGTTGGGGGTAAGGACTTTCTGGTTTTGTTTTGTATTACTGGAGCATATGAAAGCTGATTTACTGCTGTCTTTTTGTATTCAACAAAAGGTCATAATGCTACTAAATTGTCAAAGTAAAACTGATTTATCTTCTAGGTTAACTTGAAATACATGTGTAGATTTGCAATTAATTAATGAGATTATTGTCCTCTGTGCAGTGACTATAATCTTGTAATGTTTTGCATGGTTGTCTTAGTGATTTGTGAAGACTTCACTTATGCTACTGGAAATAATAGACTGCTTATTTCTTTTATTTTCAGAGAACTAGGTAACATATGTAAAAAGGAAATAAAAAGGCAAAGTATATGTAAACTGGGACATTTTAGGATTTTCGCTACGTAAATTATGTTTAGGATTACAGCATGTCTACTTTTTATGGCTTAAAGAGATGTATCATGTTGGATGATCTATTTTGTAATGTTGTTTATGAGCACATTCTAAGCCTTCATTTGTTTTGATACTGTTGCCTACCGTAGTTAACACAGTTCCAAAATGGTTAAATGTTATTTTGGAATTTAAGACACACGTATGTCCATATTGTATTTCACTAAAAAAAGGTCTGGTGTGTTAGTAGCATGGACCACAAACCATTAAGCAGCATTCAGAGGCTTTCCAAAGCAGGTGTGTTTTGTTTCAGTTGTAGTTTATTAGCAGCAAGGTGGGTTATTTGGCTTAAGTACAAATTCTTATGTTGCATTCTATTTCTATATTCCTTATCTTCCTCCATATGCTTAGAAAGCCCAATATGTGCCATTCTAACCAGTGTTCTTGAATTTGAATACTATGCCACTTTCACACATGTTCAAAACGAATTGATTTTTTTCAGACTTGTGAGATTTCCTGGGAATATGTGCAAAAGGCATATAGTGATAGCATCTGTCCAGCCAGAGTGTAGCAGAAGACCGACACTGAGCTGCTTTCTCTTCTAGTGCCAGGAACAGAGTCAGGGATTTCTCCCTTCAACCTGCTTTGTTTTTAACCTTGTTACAAACTATGACTTTTTTGGAGAGGAGGAAAACTGATCTGTCATTTATTTTTGTCTTCTGAAAACTCCAGGGTCTATTTATCAATTGCGCAGCATGCAGAATGCAGCTGAAACAGATCCTGCTCTGCACTACCCAACAAGGAAAAGCAAGGCAGAAGGGTGAACCCAGGGTGGAGGGGGTCTGTGGCAGTGTCTTGGGGAGAGAGTGATTGATGTTGTGTGAACTGCAGCTTAGCTGGGGTTAGTAGACAAACATGAAACAGAACACATGAAAATGGAACTTTCAACAGCGATAATATTTATGTAGTGGGCTACTTAGGAGTCTGCTTTTCCACATTTTTTTAATATTTAGTGAATGCTGTGTATAGTTATCGGTAATGAAAAGGGTGATGCTTTCATGAGTAGTTTGACTGTTAGTTTATCTGTGCTTTTCCAGACCACAAACTACTTGTGATCCTTCAGGCCTGTACATGTCAAATGACAATGGAAGTAACTTTTCATTTAACGTTACAGCACTTCTGTAGTTTTACAGCAATTTCAGTTAGATTTCTCAAAGTCTACCAATTCCACACAGCCATGTCTTCCCAAATAAAGATGATGAAAGCTGCATGTCTTCTAGAAAACAACTGCAGTAGGTGTTGATAAATGATTTTGAGTTCATCAGCCCATGGAACCCAACACAATAAATAGATTTGAATGAGATATTAAGGAATCAGTCATCATAAATCTGAACATAGCTCTGAGGCTTTCTATCTAGGCTTTTATTTCAAGATACATTCCTATAAACCTCAGGTTTTGGCATGATGGAATTAGAACAAGGAGGAAACAATAAAAGCATGTGTATAAGTCTAATTCTGAGATGAAAGTCACTGCTGTCTGAGTGTTTATTCTGTTACAAACCATCTTTGCTTAGCCAGTAAAAAATGTTTGCTTTTATTTAAGAAGAGCAGCTTATAACCAGATTTTGTGATGTGCCAGTTGTGCAGCAGATGCATTTGCTTAGTTATGGCAGAACCACCACTCACCGGCTGCTATAAATGAGGCATGTCATGGAATACATCTGTATATGAGAGGCATTAGGACTGGTATCAAAGGAGGGCGTGCCTCAAAGGAGATGCAGAATATATAGATTTGCGTTCGGCTGATTACATAGTCCAACTGAGTTTGTCTTTGAGGTGCAGTAATAACTAAGCTGAACCTTAACATGAAGACTGCTCCCAAGTTAGATCTCAGGCTGTCTTGGAGGGAGATGTCTCATTTTGTCATTGAGTCGTTGCTGTTTGTTTGAAAAAACATATGACAGTGATTATGGTGGAGAACTGGTTTGTGCTTTCTTGCTGTGTGTATAAAAGATGGATAGCATGATTATGAGGAGGAACAAGTCACTTGAACTACTGATTTCTGAATCTGGTCTCTTTGTGCACACCTTCTGTCGCAGCGTGGCAGAAACACGAGTGTTTTTAGCAGAAACACAGAACTGATGCGCTTTTGGGAAAATGTTACAAGATGTGTTCTGCAAATCTGTGAGCTCTAACATGATATCAAGGCTCACAGATGCCTGAACAAGCAGGCATTCACTCTGAACTTTTTGTTCCAAATTAATCTGTCCATCAATCTGCACAGAAAATGCTGTGTTTTTATATAGTCAATTAATGGAGGATATATTTATTTTTTCATTCGTGTTCTGGTAGTTTCTAGACAAAAGCAGGCAGAAAAACCCAAACCCCTAAGGTATGAAAGTGTGTGCTCTTTTAGGTTCATTTGACTTTTGCAGTCATCCAACTCTACAGAAGAGATGAACAGGGAATATCTCAGATATGTCCATTTTTTAGCTAGTAATGTGTGTTGCCATTGAAAAGAAAAGTCAGTTGCTGTTTCAAGGTCCCAGAGCATTGAGTTGATGGTTTGTGTGACTTACTGATGTAAAATAGCATTACTTATTTCAAAAATGAACTATCTTTGTTATTAACAATGTAAGGAAATACTATTATCTCATGTTAAATATATCTTTTATATATTACATTGTATACATAAAAATATATATATTTAGATGAATATAACTCTTAGTAGCTTTCTGAACGAAGTATTCCAGAGTAAAGAGTTGAAGTCAGCTCATTACTCTGAAGTGGATATTAGCAGTTACCAAACAGCTGAGTTACTTCACTCTTTACAAAACTGTCTATCAAAAGAGTATGTCATATCACTTGAAAATATATTGATTGTATAACGTCTACATTTTTTGCATGAAGCAAAATGTTTTTCCTACCTCACTATTTTTTATTTTGCTCTTTTAATTAAACAGTAGAAATGAATACCCGAAGCTTGTTTATAATGAATTCTTCAAAATGCATGTTGAGATTTATTAGGTTTTTTTTCTTTCATTTTATTTACACAGTAGGGAAAAATAACCCAGACAATGAATGTCTGTCATGCTCATGAATTGTTTAAATAGATATTTTTCTTGTTCACAATAATGTTAATAAGCAGTGTTTCATTATATCCTAGGGACCTCTGGAAAATGATTTGGTAGTTCATGTGGCCCTGATAGCAGAAAGTCAACGGTAGGTACCTACTTGTATTAAGAATGTGTATAGTAAAGAAGTTCTGATTTATATACATGTTAAATTTGCTAAAGGTATTCAAGGTAGTATGCTGAACTTCATACTGCTACTCATGTCTCCACTGCCAAGATGTTTGCTAAAGCAAAGACTAATTCTTGATTAAATTTGTTGTTTTGTTTGTAGCCTACAAGTTTTTCTGAACACATATGGAATCCAAACTCAGACCCCTCAGCAGGTGGAACCAATTCAGATATGGGCTCAGAAGGAACTTGTCAAGGTAAGGAGTCTGTATTGAAGATTATCTATCTACCTATTTATCTTTTCTAACAAAACAAATTTATATCAAGCTGTTAGAATTTCATCTCGTTAGGCTTGTTATCTACCTTTTTGTGTTAATCTAGTTCATTTGCAATATATACCAACACTGGTCAATTAGAGCTTGCAGTGAAGCCCAGATATTCACCTGATCCGTTTAGAAAAAAAAGAATAACAGATGACTAAGTGAAAACCTCATGGACAAACACAAACAAATGAGCAATAGTGAAAGAAACGGATTTAAGGCAGGAGGCATAAACCATCATATAATTTGATTGTGCCTCTAAAAATGGCACTATACAATTTTCTGTTACTGTTTCTCCTACAAGTCCATTCCACTGAATATACCCATTTGACTCAGCACATTCAAAGATCTGTGGACAAAAGTTAATGGGGTGAAGGAAATGTTCAGAACCATTTTTATCTCCTGTGAAAGCTTCTGTTTTTTCTTTTTCTATACAGGCAAGTAGTCCTATAGTTGAGTACCATATCCTTTCACTTCCAGGGGCTTGGTCCATTTAGTTCTTATCCATGCTGAACTCACTAATGATGCCAGGTCAGATGCATCTATTCCAGCAGATGTCATTGCCATGTGAAGCCAGTAGTCAAAAATGAGTGGCATCTATGGGCTGCATGTGTCTATTTCAGCCTTCTTTTAGCATTACTGTGGCCTCTCTTTGTTCAGTCCTTTGTAGTATTTTTGATACAGCACTTTTGACTCTGCTGAGTGAGTGCCTCAAGCCATCCACTGCTATTTCTCCTAGAAGTGTGTTCAAAGCAAAAAGACAAATGCTGCTGTGAATGATAAATGCTTTGATTAGCAAGTGTAGATAAACATGTCAAAAGTCCTATGGAAATCCGTATGATTACTGGATGTCTGTTTAATATTTGATCTCTGTTATAACTGGTCCTTTGGAAAAAAAAACAAAACAAAAACCCTTGAAAAGAGTCTCATCTGTACATAAATAGCCCTTAACAAGCTGCAGGAAGCTGTCAGACAAGTAAGGTGATCAAGAATCACAGATGTGCTCTTGATATATTTATACTTTACCACATGGAGTTTGGTCGTGGACCAGGTACATGAAGTTCCTGCTGAACTTTGCATTACAAAAATAGTCTCGAACAAGCCTGATAAATTCAGAATGTTTGGGGAAAGTGTAATCCATGCGTGTAGTATTCCAGTCCTGAAGATGTTAGTGATTAGTTTCACAACTGTAGCTACGCAAGTTTCTCCCTCTGAAATCAGGATTGTGTGACTGATGCCATTATTGGTATTAGAAGCTTGTAGGACTCAAGAGAAGAACAAAACCAAAAACAGGAGAAAATACTTCTCCAGGCTTACAAAGCCTGAATTATGTTGCTGATTGATGTACCAAAGCTTTACCAGCTTTGGTACATCAGCTTATTCAGAAAAATGATTATCCCAAACAATGACTGCCACTAATATCTGAAAGTATTCACAGAGAAAAAGAAATATCCTTGTTTATATTCAGCCTTGTTCATTTCTCAATCTATTTTTGCTTGCTCGTTTTCTTGACAATGTATTTCAGAATGGATTTTCTCTGACTGTATTTGTCATGAAATTCTGGTTTAACAGATATCCCATAAATTTACTACATATATAAATTTACTACACACACACACACATACACACACACACACATACACATACATGTATGTATGTTAGCTCTGTGTCATCCTTCATTTCTTTGGTCTCCCTTAGAAAAAGATGAGACCTTACTTATGTTTTAGTCTTCTTATTATCATTCTTATTAACATTCCTAGTTACGACAAGTGCTGTGTTTTCATTTTCAAAAGCTGATGAGAATTTGGTCAGTCTGCTATTTTCTTCATAGTCATGGTGGGAAGGTAAATCTGCCTTGTCAAAATTTACTTTCAGAAAGAATGTCATGAAAATATTAGATAACCTTGTGCAATTCCTTATCCTAGTGAACTTCCAGAAAAGGCTACGTCTTTATGGCTTTATGTTTATTACCATTCTTCTAGTCTCCATTGTGTACCACGAGAAAAGGTTCAATGTTCTTTTGATTTTGTTACACATAGATGGGTTATTTAAAGCTGTTTATGCTTTGGATAAATGGATGTCTCCATTTCTTTCCCATTTGAGTAGTGACATTCAATTGGGATAACATGAATAACTATATTCATACCCAGTCTGAATGAACAGGTAATGTAGGAAGTTTCGTTTATTGTTTTTTTTAATACCTCTTCGTGTTTATGCACTAACATAGGCAGTATCAGGAAGGCCCCAAGCTGACAGCAATGAAAAGCTACTGAGTGTAATGTTTATTCAAATCTTCACTTACATTTGTTTTTGAATTATCTTCTTATAAAGAATGATTGAGCTTAGAAAAACGTCTGAAATTTTGGTTTATGAAATCATAATGAGAAATAAGTTTTGGTAATAATGGGTTTTACACATAAAAGCATATAAGAAAAAAAATACAGCTTTCAGTTTGGTTTAACTGACACATTAATACTGCTTTGTCTACAGAGAATTGCATTTTTATGGTTTATTTTGATAGATTATAAGAAAATAAGATTATTCTTTTAATATGCAAGTCTTAGAAAATTATATCGTTTGAAGTAAAATTAGGCATATAAAATTTCATAAGACTCAGAATCAAGCAATGAATAATGGGGTAACTTGCTCTTGTTTTTGTTGTTGATGCGTTAATTTTGCACGCCTTCACTAAAATTAGAATAAAAATCTTTATATAGCTCCTTTTATTACTGTTTTATATCCAGATAAGAAAAGCATTACAGAAAAATTTGAAGGATTAAAAAATACTACAGATTATATAGATGAAAAAAATAATATGATTAATAGGTTAAGAGTAAGACCTAATATAGGAATCAAGTTTTTGCTGAATTATGAAACAGTGTAGGTAGGCAGGACGACGGTGCTTTCATGAGAAGTTGCTCCCACATGTTTGAGTCTTTAAAAAAAAAAAAAAAACAATGGAAAAAATGACCATATTTTATGGATCTCGTTCTCAGTAGAATGCCCACAGCTTCCTATGTCAGCATAAGGAAGTCTTGTATTGAGGTTTCCTTCAGTTTTCATGTTTATTTCTCACAGGCCTACTTCCATTTAGGAATCAATGACAAACTAGGATTATCTGGAAGACCAGACAGGCCTATAGGATGCCTTGGAACATCAAAGGTTGTGAAAGAAATATTTACATTTTTACAATATCAATATTAATGTATATTTCAGATTAACATTGCATTAGTCTTTAAAATGTTTTAAATAGAATTTAAGTGTTATTTTGTTTTATGCTCGTATTTAATTTTTAAACTCATTGTAACGTATTTTGCTGTTAGGAAGGTGCATGCTGTCTGGCTATTAAACTGTCAGGTTTCCTAAACATGCATTTCCAGTAATATGTGGCCAAAACAGAACTATTGTTGACGTGAGCCTGTTTAACTGGAGTGTAGATCTGCATACCTTACAAAAATCTATGTGCTTGAAATTAAATGTGGAGGTTTTATTTTTAATGTTTTTTAAGTTCAACTGTTCTATATTAACTATTTCCTTGATAATTTCAAAATAGTTTTTTTTCATTTCAGCTACTTTAACGTTTGAAGGGTTTGAAAGAAAAGATTAATTGAAGCTTTATCTCCCAATAGATTTATCGAATACTAGGAAAGACTGTAGTTTGCTACTCGATTATTTTTGATCTAAGTGATTTCTACATGTCTCAGGATGTTATGATGTTGATTGATGACATTAAGGTAAGACAGATCTATCTGCAACTCTTCCTTTGAGAAACTGACAAAAATAAGAGTCTAGGAGAATAAACTGTGAAGTTTGATAAAATACAAGTCTGAAAGGTGAACACGGTATAACGTGTATTTTTCTAATGTAAAAATAATGCAGTTTGTTAGATCATTAAGGTGAATATTCTGTCAGCCCAGTATGAATTCTAGTGAGTATCTGTATCTAACAAAAAAAACCCCAACAAACCGATAGTGATTGGGATAGGCTTAGTGCAGCAAGCAAATTTCCTTCAGTTTCTTTGGGAAAACAGATGTTCTTTGTTCCAGAAAGGAATGAGACTGTTCTGCTTAAGGGAAATATGAAAGCCTCATCTGGGAGAAATATTACCAGACTTTGTACAACTATTAAAAATTGCCTTCCTTCCATAATGTTAAGGATGGCAGCATTGTGCAGCTTACCCGCTAAGTCCCCAGTGCATAGGAGGTGGCACTGGTGATAATGAGTGTGATTCCAGAGTTGGATTCCTCTGCATACTTCCTATGTCATTACAAGTAGTTCACTGCATACTAGTTTGCCCACCAATTCAGTCTGCGCTCAATGTATATGCTAGCAGTACTTTCAGAAAATCTGAATACTTAAAATAACATAGTTTCAGATTTCTTTAAAGACAGTATTAGTGGTTTCATTATTAGCTAAAGTTTTTACAATCTCTTGGGGTTTTCAATGCTGTTACTTTAAGATAGCTTTTCTAGTATTTAGCTTTGTGTATTCTTGTACATTGTGCTGCTGTATTGTTTGGTGACTAACATGTATTTCTTACCTAGAATGCACTGCAGTTCATTAAGCAGTATTGGAAAATGCACGGTCGTCCACTGTTTGTTGTACTTATCCGTGAAGACAATATAAGGTAGAGAAAGATAAAAGCATCATTTGCCGTGTAATTCTTTCCTAGCTACAAGATTAATGAGGTTCTGTTTAAAATTTCAGAGGGAGCAGATTCAATCCAATATTAGATATGCTGGCAGCCTTTAAAAAGGGAGTTGTTGGAGGAGTGAAAGTTCATGTTGACAGAGTGCAGGTATGCTGCTTTTCCTGAATGGTATGTTCTTATCTCCTAGTATTGGTACATGGATTATTACTTCTGTTTTTCATGTGACTTATGAATATTTTACTTGGTATCATAAAATTACATACTTGGTGTCATAAAATCACATACTAGATGACCTTTAAAGATCCCTTCCAACTCAAACGATTTTATGATGAAAATTAAGAAGTCAAGACCCAAGACATCTGGTACAGTTTTTCTTTTGTCTCAGAAGAAACATGGGCTTATTTTAGCTTGTTCTGATGGGACTTCAAAAAACAATAATCTTCATAGAGGATTCTCAGAAGGGAGGAGAGGTTTTTATGTTCAGAAATCTTCTGAAATTACCTGAAAAAATCATCATGTCTAAAATAGAGGTTTTTGATTAGGTCATCAACAGGAAAAAGGTGTTTCACATATATTAAAATTCTTAGAAGAATAAAGGCCTATTTTTTAAACATCTTTTCTTTTTGAATTAATTTTAAAGAGGAACATTACTTCATTAAAATGTGCAAATTAGTGAGTCAGGTTCTATTTTAGGTATTTGTATATGCTTATATCTATTAAAGAACACCTCTTTTTGTAAGAGGGATGACAAGACCAAAGACGGAGATACGATTTCTTGTACCTTGGAAAACCGTGAATCTGAGGAACAGCTGGGTCATTTGTAAATTAAATATTCAGAGCTGTAATGGTACAAAGTAACTTTGCTATCTTTCAAATATTTATGCGTTTCTAACTGGTCACGTGTAGGTCATGTAGTTTCCTGTTAGCATTTACTTATCCTATAGCAAATGCCATTATTGTCCACGTAAAATCTTGCATTTTTCTAGTTTTTGTATTCTTAACTGTAACTGCAGTGACCTTCCTGCTTTGCATTTGATTAAACTGATGTATTACCAGACAAGAAATTTCTCAACCTACATAATGTGTCCTTATAAGCACAACACTGTTACAGTCATCTGGAGGTGAATTTCCCCTTGCATACTCAATCGACTTACATAACTAGTAGTTTTAAAATATTTAAGATGATGATGGCAGTCACTGGCTTTTGCTTAATTTTTTTTTATCCATTAAGAATAATGGAAAAACTGTGATCAAATTTTTGGCTTTAATGGTAACTGGAAAAAAAAATAAGGCTGTATAAGATACGATGTGTTAACTTTGTACTGTGAGTTCCCTTTAAATTTTTCATCTAAAGATTTACCATGAAAAATAACTAGGTTGTAGCTAAGGGATTTAATGCTTGCTGCAGGTGCTCAGAGGTAGCCATGTACTCTGTGGGTCAGGCATGTGCCAGAGCTAGCAGAAGGAATTGCACAGGTAAGAGTTAAAGAGAGAGGAGCAAGGATTGCTGTTAGCCTGACTTAAGCTGTTGTCTTGGAGTTATTTGGATTATTCTTTTGACAACAGGCCCCACCACAGGCATTTTCTACCCTCCCATGATTTTCATTTTGTTATTGTCACTGCTTCAGTTCTCATGCATTTGTTTATGACTGTACTGTAACCCAAAATTACAGAACAATCACATTTGAGGGCAAAATGAAGCCAGATTTGGTTAATGATTGTTAATATTCCAGAAGTGAAGGGCTTGTAACTTTTGTAGATTGACACAGTGAGTAGAATTATGCAGAAATAACTTCCAAGGGATTTGTTACTGAGAGAATCATTAATGTAACAGTGCTATAATTTAACTTTCTTGCAGTTATATATTTGGTATAAGAGTTCTGAATGAAACGTATTAAAAAATGAAAAGCCCTACAGTACTCAGTACAAATGTACAGCTGTCACATTTTGGAAACACACTTTTTTCATTATAGAGGAGGAGCTGGGACTTGTCTATCTCATGGCTTTTTCTTAAACTATTCCAACAAATGATAGAAGGAATCTTTGTGGATTGTGCTTACCTGCTTCGTTTAGGTAATGTCTCAATGCACTTAGATAGAATGTGTCTCAAACTGGATGAATGCTCTTTTTTCTTGTGAAATACACAAGATGTGATTTCAGTGAAAAATGTGTACCCTTTTCAGTTTTCTGGCTTTTTTCACTTTTCACCTTTACTGTCTGTTTCCATCATCATGATGTGTTCAAGCAGGCAAAGAATGATAATATTAACAACGAAAGACGGGTTTTTATTTTATTTTCAATTGTCTTGCAGCTTAACAGATCGATATCTTACTGCAGACTTGTGTACAATTAAAAAGGGAATTTAAACATTCACACTACACTCAATTTTGTTTAAGGAGATTAATCAAAACAAAAAATGTGTAGTATAATGTTTCCTGTGGAAGTGTATAGATATGAAATTTATATGAATTTGGAGTGAATTGCAACTAAGGGCTACATCGGATAAATTAAACCCTAATATTCAGGTTTGTAATATTCTGAGACAGAAGTAATCATAGACTGCATTTGATGTGTAAACATAGGACAGGCATGCTTTAAGAAATGACTGCAGAGTAGAAAATGCCATTAATGTTGTGTTTTCCTGAAACACCAGCAAGACCGACAGAAAAACTAGCCATCCTTCAGAGATACTTCTAACAGTGAACACTGTAATCCAGAACAAGGGCATCATGCTGAACTTTGATGAGCGTGCATCCTTGATGTCAGATATTTTCGTCAAGTAGTTTTTGGGTATGGTAGAGCTGGGCATTGGTTAAGTTTTACATTGCAGGCAGAGGAACAGAAGAACCCCAGCAAAAAAGAGAGCAGCCCTAAGAGACTTCTGCTGTTGTAAGTGAGATTTTAAGAAAAAACAGAAATACTGTGGAAGTGTAAAGATATTTGGAACTGTGGATATACTATGTTCCAAATGGAAACCAGCAGCAACATATTGAGAACGCAGCTCTCAGGTCAAACCACTGTATATTAGTGTACATTTCTGCATCTCTTTAAATTTTAACTATCATTTTTTTTAATTTCAGACATTAATATCTGGAGCAGTTGTGGAGCAACTTGACTTCCTAAGAATCACTGAAGCAGAAGAGTAAGGCTATTTGTAAATATTAATGATGAAGTATTTGATAATTAAAATGTTTTCTGAAATGTGAAGAAATGAAATACTTGTTTTCTAGGGCTCCTGTATTTAAGAGTTTGGAGGAGCTGGATCTTCCAAAACATTCAAAAGTCAAGAGACAATCTAGTACTCCAAATGCTTCTGAACTTGAGCAGCAACCAGACATAAATATTAATGACTGGAAAAGCAAGTCAACGTATGAGATTCTGCAGAAACTTGATGTAAGAAAACTAGAGAAAAATACAGTGCAATTTCACAGTCATGAAATGACATATTATCTACTCGTGCTATTTTTAAGTGACCCATATAGATCACACTATTAGTGCTATGGTTCACTGTTAATAATATGGCTAGTAACATAAAATATGTGTTGTGCCTCTTCATACTCATCAGAACTTTCTGGCTTGTTGTGCTCTTAACTGTTGGCTTTCATTTTTCCCAGCTATCCAAACCTTCTGGTAATAAATAACCACCTAAAATGGGATCAATTAGTCAAGCATCTTATGAATAAATATTTTATTTCTAGATTAATGCTCAAAAGACTACAGTTGATAATCACTATGATAAACTGGTCATTTCTTAATGTTATCATGGGAAAGTTCCTGTCTAGTATTTTTCCCATATCTAGAAGGAAACTGCTGTTGACCATTTCTAGATCCAGTGTTCAATGGGAATACACAAAATATTCCTCATGGTTCCCTAAGACATTATAAGTATTTCAGCTGTAAATGACAGGATCCATGAGTAGAAAATTGGGTAACGCTTCTGAAGCCAGCTTATTTCATCTGAATTTGAACCAAGGAGAAGTCTCTGCAAGCAGCAGTGAAAATGATGCAGCATATATAGGATATTAAATATTTGTGCTGAGGTTCTCTTAAAAATGAAATTTTAGAAATGTATATACAGATCTTCAATAACAACAAGGCCTTTTGGTTTCACTTTTTTTTTTTTTTTAATTGTTCTGATTTTGCTTTGCTGAAAATGTGAAGGCTACTTGTGCTTATGTTGTTGCTGTTTTTTAAGGACTGCAATTGTCTAGCAAGTCAAGCGCTACTTTTGAGCATATTGCTTAAAAGAGAAGGACCGAATTTCATCACCAAGGAAGGTAAGAGCTTCTTTCATGTGAGTATTTTGAATATTTCGGGAAGCAGCTGTATGTTTAGCTGTAATGAACATGAATAAGGGCCGTGAATATGTGCAGTTGTGTAGCTGTCTTCCTTGCAACTAAATCAATTTCAGCATTAAATGTGACACGCAAATTCATAGTGTGGAGAGGAATGAGCTGCTAAATATATGAACTCTTGTAGATTGTCTGTAAACAGATGCTCTATCTGTAATTCTGAACAAATGTATATAGAAATAGGGGATTTGACCTTGAATGTAAAACTGAAACTGAAGACAAATTTGCGTATTTGTTTTCATTTTCGTTTTAGTTCATAATGCGCTAATTCAGTATATCTGAAAGATTTATTCTACTTCAATTTTATGTTATGGCTTTGTATTAGCTCACAAGCCTTATATTTGTGTAAATTAATTCAGAATAATGTACTTGGACCTGTGGCTTTTGTGCTGCAAAGTTTTTCTTTGTTTCCCCGCTCCCCCCCCCCCCCCAGACTGTTTATTAGCTACTTTGGTATATATGAGCACTTCTCAGAAAAAGAGGAACACTGAGTAAATAATATTCTTTTAGGTATTCCACAAGCAGTATAACTTACCACTCCATGCTGTAGATCCCTGCTTCATAATTCATATCAGCACTACTCTATTAAGAATGTCATGGGAAACAACATAAGATGAAGTAAAATCCATTGGACACTTCACAGTGCATTGTTCAAATACAATGTCAATCCAAAGTCATGGTCAGAATTGGAGCCTCTAAAGAAGGCTTTTCATCAGCATTGCGTGTATTGTTGGACTTGGAGAATCTCCGTAGCTTTCTTCAGCCCTTAGTAGGTTTTGTCCTTCCTTCCTTGCTCTGGGAACAACTTGAGGCAGACTTCCTACACTCTGTAAGCAACCAGCATAACTACGTTGAGCACTGGTCTAAGAAGTACTGCTGCATCTTGGACTGTTTAGGACCAACTTGGATAGACATTTTGTACCATCCAACATGAAGCTGTAGATGGTGATAAACTTTTTAATATGCACTTTGCATTAAACAGTCTGAGTCACTGGCTAAAAGTTCCTGTCCTTGTACAGCTGGAGAATACTGTAACTGACATTAAATAATCACACAATTGATAACGAATAAATCTGAAAACAAAAGCTGAAGGATCTTAGATATTCCCACTGACAGGCATGAGCTATGATTTTGAGAATGAAATTCCAGTAGTAGTGATATAGATGAACTTAATGTTCACCAGTAAGTGTCTGGCATGAGAAACACTGCCATTCCATCTGAGAACTTAGAATCTAGAAGCTAAATGAAGCATATATAATGGTATGTTTAACACTTTTAACACTTGATTCCTGCACAGCTGAGGAGATGTGAGTATACCAAGTCAATGCGCTGTGATCAACTGTGGGCTGTCAGAAGAACGGTATCTGTTGTTCTTATGAATGTAACATCCATCTATATTTCATGTCTTCTCCAAATTCTGGGCTGTCTGCTTTGATTTTAAAACAGTGCTCTTCTTATGTCCTACTTTATATTTTTTAGGTCACCTTTCTACAACATTAATGCACAGCACTTAAATGATTTGTTTGTGGTTTACAGAAAATGAGCTTGGAGAGGGAGAGTAGTAATGCAGTAATGTAGTATTCTGTCTGTGTGTCAGATATCCTCTGTACTTGGCAAAGGTGATAGTTTGCTTCACTAGCCGAGTGCTGTAATGCACTTCGATACCAATGCTAGTTCACACTGTAGCTTTGGTATCACTTTTGTGATTTTTTTTTTCTGTAGTTATTCAGGATGGAAGCATAAAATAGTGCAAAAACATCTCTTTCATAATCTGACAGCTTCATGTCAACTGAAAACATCACATCCCAGATAATGAATCAGGTGATGTCTTGTTCACATACAAAGTTGAAAACAACTCCTGTCTTGGATATCAGCTGTATCAACCTGTATCCAAACGTAACATCACTTGAATGAACCACATTGTCAAGCACAGGACTTGCCTGTTGCTTTTATCTCAACTGAGAGGCAAGAGAGCATGGAGGGTATCTATTCCACCCCATATCCAAAATAAAATCTGCAGTTTGATGAGGAGGTACTTTATCATGGAGACGTACCTTGATCTCCTAATGTATCTCAACAGTAGGTGCTATCAAGTCTCTCTAGAGCAGGGGCAGAAAATCAAGCTGAAGTTGGCTTGTGCTTCTTGTAGAACAACTGAGTAATAGAGGATTAAACTGTATCTAAGTTTTACATGTTAATCACAATAGGTAAGTGCTTTACTAGAGCTAATTAGTGGATCTCATCAATATTACCTTATATTAAATGAAAAAAATGCATCTTTTGAATGTGTTTTTTGTTGTTGCTATTATTTTGTTGTTTTGTAATTTGAATAAATGTGTTTATAACACAGGTACTGTTGCTGAACATATTGAAAGAATCTATAGACGAGCTGGCAGCAAGAAGCTCTGGTTTGTATATAGATACTGTGTTCCTTCTGGTTTACACTTTTTTTTCCTAATATGCTTACTGTGACTAAAGGTGGTTCCTTATGCACTTAGAGGAGGGGAAAAGAGGACAACTTTTCTGACAAAATTGTATTGGTTCACTGCGGCTGAAGACCTTGGCTATAATGCTTTAAAAAAAAAATTATTTTCTTACCATTATCTTTGAAAATAGGGAACAGTAAGCTGCTTTTCTTATGAGAACCAATGCAGACATACAGTTGTGGTTAAATTCAAATAATGAGGATAAAATAAGAATATTAATATTCTTATTTCTTACAGAGCGTGGCAAAATAATACCAGTAGCTTCCTGTCGCAAGGCTGGTGATCAAATATAACTCAGTTTATATTTGTACACATGCAGTTTGCATGCTCCTCCTGAAACAATTTACTTTGAGCCTGACTTTGTCACGATAACTTCAGAAGGTCTCAGCAAGTATGCTGGTGGTTCACGTGTTTTTATTAATTACTTTACCTAGAAGCTTAGTAGAAATTTCATTTCGTATTATTGAAGACGTGAGCTGAGCCTGTCCTGAACTCTGTTCTCCCACTGTGTGACTACTCCTAACAGATGAGTCTTTAAATTTAAAAGCTGTTTTTCATTTTAGTTTGTTCCTGCAGTTAAATGGGCCTTTGCCAATAATAGGATAGAATCAAAATACCTCGGTCATATTTTTTTTAAGAATGAAAAACAAAAGTATTTCTAGAAACAAAATATGTAAACTGTTTTTCATTTCTCTTCCATGATTGCCATTTGACATACATATAGGTTGGTGTTGCGCTACAGTGCTGCATTTGCACAGAAATTTTCTTCTTCTATAGCCCCACATATTACTACTTTACTGGTACATGGGAAACAGGTAAAGTGCCCAGAGGTCTGAAACAGAACTCCGTGAGATTTTTTTGGCTTATGTGCATTTTGATATTGTCAGCTAATGCATTTCAGAAATGCTTTGCTCGTGATCTCTTGATAAGTGCATAGCAGTTCTTGCAGGAATCAACATCAACTGTTTGAATTTAGTACTAACGCTGTAGAGTGCTATGACTCATTCATCAACAGAGAGTTGATGAATGAGTCCTAGCAACCTCAAAGCCTGTGCTAGAAAACCTTAAGTATGTGTCTACTAAATTTGTGTTTTGTCAGGAAATTATTATTAAAAATATAAATGTCTTGGAATGTCAACTGGATATATGAAAAAAATGTCTCTATACAAGCCAGTTTTAAACCAAGCAGTTTACGCAAGTCTTCTTTCCATGTGAGATATTACCTGACTGTGGAAAACAAAACAAAGCCTTGATGTTATGTGTTCTTTCTCCTGCAATATTATTGTTGAGTGGCCTTAAAAGTTACTGAGGCTGTCTTGCAAAATGAATAACATGTCACAAAAGAGAAGTAGGCATCTCTTGTCCATTCTGAAGATGATGCAGAGAAAAGAACAAGCTTTCTGTGGCATTTGTAGGTAGTTTAATGAGTTCTAACTAATTCATTTTTGATCCATTAACCTATATCTTGACTAAAAAAAATGAAAATCCAGAGAAGATAAAAATCTGATCTGAATTCCACGTTGTAAATAATGTATGTATTCAGTTGATTTTGAGATCTCTGAATGCTGTGCCAGACTTCAAAACTATACATGAATTCATTAAACTAGCTTTTGATATGTAGTGGGATTGCTCTGTTTTCTGCCCTCAGGTCTGTTGTGCGCTTCGCAGCAAGTCTTTTAGGTAAACTAGTGGACAGCCTTGCACCATCTATTACTAATGTTTTAGTTCAGGGTAAACAGGTAAGTCTTTACTTCTCAGAAATGTATTAAGGAGTGATAACAGAAAATAGAGAAATGGCTGTTTTCATTTTAAATTTGCTAATGCTTCTTTTAAAAGTAACCAATAGTTTTAAAATACACTATCAGTAGAAAAAAACTTTAGTGAAGATATATGTAATACTTGCATCTACTATGGGCTAAAAAATTTCATGTAATGACAGAATGATCTTGAAAAGGAAGTTCAGTGTCTGGATAAGGCATGATTTGCGTAACTCCTTTGTTTTCTTATATATGCTCTTTTGCTTCACAAAAGGAGATGGAATCAATCAGTAAAATTTATTTCTTAAAGTAAAGAACGATGTGGCCTGCAGGATCACTCTGTTTGTAATTGGGCTTAAGTCAGTTAATTTTTCACAAGGGGTGACAGCTGAGAAGCAGTCTTTCAGGATTTCAGGTTTCTGCTCCAAATAGATTTTAATCATCAGTGTTTCTTCCCTTCCTGAGGAGGACTTTTTAATTTATCTGCTAGTACAAGAATTTTAATTAACTTTTTGAAGAGCTATCTGCAAGTAATAGTAGTTGAATATTATTTATTCCTATAATAAAATATGCATATATTTACCTAAATGGAATGCTATGATAACAGATTTGTCCTTACTTTATTCCACGTTGATGGCCAGGTGTGTGCTTCTAGTGCTCTGTAGCTATCGAGGAAGTTGCATCTGCACGGAGCATGATTTACAGCTGTTTATTTTCAAGTTTTTAACCAAACTTGTCTTAAACAAGTCCTTCTTAATAAAGATCCTTATTGCACGAGAAAAAATAGTGGTACTGTGTGTTTCACTGACAATAAATAAAAAGATTTTTTGGAGGGTGTGTGCAGTTAAACAATCCAGTATAGCAACATAATAGTTTCTTATCATGAAGGCTGTAGCTTTTAGGATGCTCACAGAAATAAGAAAACAAAATTCAGAATTAAGTTCCTATCTTTATGTGACCTCCACAGCTGGGATGTCAGAAATGAAAGAATATCTAAACCTGCTGTACAGTCTTGATTTTATGCCTTTTTCTGAAGCCGCAGCAGCAGACTTGCAGTTCAGTTTTAATTTGGAAAAACATTCTCCA
This sequence comes from Pavo muticus, assembly GCA_016647715.1. NCBI lineage: Eukaryota > Metazoa > Chordata > Aves > Galliformes > Phasianidae > Pavo > Pavo muticus. The sequence goes on along the minus strand of JACDJE010000015.1, from coordinate 4,720,213 downwards.
TATTTTCTTTGGTCTTTATTGAATTTTGTTATTTAATATCATCCAACTAACAGTATTAACAATCGTCAAGCATTGACATTGAATTATTTTTGTACTGTAAAAAGCAGAATTCATGAAGTTTAGTTTCTGAATTGCTTCTGTGCTTTTATTCCTTTCCAATTCTTCTGAATTGTTTTCAATATACCGCAGGTGACACTTGGAGCTTTTGGCCATGAGGAAGAAGTTATTTCTAATCCCTTATCGCCGGCAGTCATTAAGAACATCATCTATGAAAAATGTCAGTTACAAGATGAAAGGGAAGCTGTAGTTCAGCAGGAACTTGTCATACATATCGGCTGGATCATCTCAAATTCACCAGAGCTTTTCAGTGGCATGCTGAAGATACGGATTGGGTCAGTAAAGTACCTGTCGCACTTGCTACTAACATGGCAAGTAAACATATGCGCTTCAACAAAGATTGTTGCTACACTGAAAAAAAGATTTGCATGAGATGATGCAGCAGAATTTTTATGTTTCAGTTTTACGTTTCTAGGAAGCTTGCTTTGAATTAGCATGCCAGAACTGGGCTCACAAAAAACTGCTCTCAAATTTGCCAGGCAACAGTGTAAAGCGGAGGAGGGGCAGTCTTCGTTATACCTCATTTGAAGCTTTCCTATAGCTAATACAGTACACTGTGGGATTTTTAAATGCTCGTTACTGATCAGGTGAGGGCTTCAAAACCAAAAATATTGTAGTGGGGGTTTTGTTTGGCAAAGGGGCTCTAGGAATTGTGCTACCTCTGGGTCACCGAGTCCTGCCAGCATCCAACAGCCAGAACATTCTTCCTGACACACCTAACAGCCATGGAGGCAGTGAAGCCTTTCTCTCACAGCTTCTGGCTCACTCAAGCAGGTACCAACATATGTTTCCAGTAAGTGCTGAGCACTTAATATAGTGAGCTTGTAATACAATTTTGACTAAATCGATCTTAAGAGTCTAGTAGCCACAAGAAACAAATCCCTTGGAAGCAGTGTTTCAAGGTACTTAAAATATTTGTTTTCAGAGTTGCTGGACTACAGTCTACCTAAAAAGAAAGCTTGTTCTTCTCTAGCACTGACTGTAATGGGAACTTCAGGTAAAAAACGCTTTCTGTTGTTCAAATGCACTTACCAGTAAAGCATTTCCTAGAACGTTCTGAGGCACCTAGATAGTGTATCTGATATCTGGCAGAAAGAAGACATTGTTCAAGAGCAGTTCTCTACACAAAAACACTTAATCTGCAATGATTGAGCCTATAATGTGATATTATCCTTACTACAGATAGGCAAAATACTTCTTGACTGCTTATCAAGGTTAAGCTATACAGAGCTTAGGAACTCCAAACCTGATTCAAGAGTGAAACATCATTTACAGCCTGGACTGTTCTATTTAATTCTTTGATAATGTGACCTACAAATGGTTTATAGTTGAGTGTTACCATATTCTGTGGTATCTGTATTTACACTATATCTACAGTAACTATTTTGTTCACAGTTAGGAACGGAAATGCATTTGAATAAGCACTTCCTTGAAGACAGCAGGTCCTAGTGACTGAGATTTACAGAATTACTGAAAATGTTTTAAGATTAGAATTTACCTATCCATATTTTTGATAGGGAAAACATGGCATTTCAGCACTGAAGTTGTATACCAGTAGTCTTATTTTCTAGTGCATAAGATTCCTGATTCTAATTTAGTATTACTTATAAAACCGAAAACTTTGTCACTTTTTAACTGGAAGTATATCTGTTCTTTTGCACTTAAATACTTTTCTGTAGCCTTTACTAATCCATGTTAATCTTCTTCCCCTTTCTCATCAGCTGTAGCTTATCCTTTTTGCAGTTTTTTTTTTCTTCCAAGGTTAATTCTGGAGATTCAATTTCCTTTATTCCAGTGTTATCACCCACTTCAGTGAGCAAAATTAACCTTCTCACAGAAGGAGCATTCCAGTTTGATAATGATTTGATTTAGTGTCTTGTTATTGATTTGTTTTCAGTGTTTCATGTTGAAATATATCAAGTTCCTGACAGTCCTATTACTGTAAAACCTTCCAATCAACTGACTTCTGCCCACCCTTATTTATGAAGAGTTCAGTAAGAGGCCCACTCCTTCACACTATGTCACATAGGCCACTGCAAACAGAAAAGAGCAGTGAACAACTTGCACACAGATACAGTTGAATTGACAGTAATAAATGAATCAATTCAAGCCAGTTTTGCTTGTTAATCTTAGTAACAAGAGAAAGATGCTTATTCACACAGTGAAGTAAATAAAATGTATGTTCTGGATAATGTGGCATGCCCATGAAGCCGAATATTACACTGTATCTTGTACCTTCAATGAATAGTCCTAGAAACTACAAATGTAAAGCAAGGTTGAATTAGTTGGCCTGATATCTCAGAAGCCTCTGAAGCTACTAAGAATCCTTCAGTCCAAAAGACCATGACCTGACTTAGAGAAATAATTATTTCTTTTCTATGTAAAGTAATAAAATACCTGCCAAATCTGGCTATATTGGTGACAAGGTAAACCTTTTAGGAATACTTCACATTTTCTCTGATAGAGAGTAAACAGCTCTTTGACATATCCTAGACTTTATGAGGTGTTAGATGATGGACTACTTGAGGAAGAACTAGTTATGTTTCTTTTCTCTTTTGATTGTAATAACTACTTGAACTGAAACAGTGTGGATGGTAAGTGAATGATGTCCATGTTCAGTTATCCTGCTTCATATGTATTACTTTGTCTTTTATATTATATTATATTAATAATGCTGCTGCATTATTTTTATTTGTAGAATTAAAATCATCCTTTTCCCTTTACTAATTTGCCAAGTCCTGCCTCCATAGTCCCTAGGGCTGAAAAATCTCCACCATTTCCATGTTTTTATTTAATCAAAGTTTTATTTAATCAAACAGCAGTGCGTGTTTGATGCTATATGAACGTCCCGGCAGTGAAACAATACTAACAGGATCACATGGGATATTCTTGAGATATTCTACTAGACTAAATTTTCCTCCTTGGAAACGTCACATTTAATTAATGAATGCTTTCCTCCTTTCACTTCAGATGGATTATCCATGCCATGAAGTATGAACTGAAATTCCGTGCTGGGGATATGCCAGCCAAGGACTTGTACCAGATGTCCCCTAGTGAAGTGAAGCAGCTTTTGTTGGATATTCTTCAGCCACAGCAGCAGGGGAGGTAATGAGATGTGTGGATTTGTGGCACCTGTTCTCATTCATAAAAGACCGTTCAAGTAATTTGCGTTTCTGAAATACCTGCCCATTTAAGAGGTATACGAAAGTATCTGCAATCAGCAATCGATTTTTTTAAAGAGAGGTAGCAAAGATGCACTTTTTCATTTTCTCAGCTGTATCCAAGTTCTACAATTGTTCCTTTTACATACAGCTTCCTTTTTCACCTCTATCTTTTTGGAAGCCTTACCTTATAGTAATTATCTATATACTTTGGCAGTATTGTGAAGCTTTATATTCCTTGATGCCCGCATTAAGGGACAGGAACCAAAATGACTCAATACCATCTACTTAAGTAACTTGCAAGAACAGTGTGTATGCTGTTCAGTGTCCTTTCTTCTGGCTTATTGTATGAATTACGATTTTTTTCTACAATATGTGAGGTTCTGCTTCCTGAAACTTGTGACTTTTTCTCCAAGCTGTAACTAGTTGCCAGAAAGTGCATTGGTGTGCAAGAAAACAAGCTATAATTACAATACTTCCACTTAGCTGTATTAGTAAGATTAAAGTCAGAAGTCCTCCCATAGACTTCAATTTCTAGTTAAGTTTAATTTAAGTTTGGCACATAATACTGCTGTTAATTTTTGTAGTTCTTCACCAAGTGGATTTTATTCCCTCTTCAGAGCCTATCTTCCCAAGAAGCACAACGTGTGCTGCATATGCATCATTAGAAGGCATTTGCTATCACTGCTTACCTTATGGCTTACACCATAGAACATGTCCTCGTTCTAAATGTGAAGCTTTTTTTTCCCCGCAATTATTAATTTCCTTTGTCCACAGAGGCTGGCTTAACCGACGACAAATAGATGGGTCTCTCAATCGAACTCCTGCTGGATTCTATGACAGGGTGTGGCAAATCTTGGAGAGAACTCCAAATGGTTTAATAGTAGCAGGGAGATTTTTACCACAGGTAAAACATGCAGAGGTGTTCAATTATTTCTGCTCTACCTTACTATTAAATGGAGAACTATTTTATTGTTAATATTTAATTGTATGTTGCCATACATAGTACACTTTACTGGGTAAAATACAATTAGAGTAGAATGGAAGTCAGTTACTTTAAAACACATCTGTAGGATAATAAGACTAAAACGCCCTTTCCAGAGCTGTGTTGCCATGGACTCTTGAAATATGCTTTCTTTTTGATGGCTGTGTATTATTTATTCAGCAAGCAAACAGCCAATATTGGGGGGTGTGGAGGAGTGATTTAATGCAGATGATCTTTACTCAATACAAGTATTTCTTATTTTTCAGCAACCAACCTTATCAGATATGACGATGTACGAAATGAATTTTTCCCTCCTAGTTGAAGATATGCTGCAAAATATTGACCAGCCAGAATACAGGCAAATTATTGTAGAGGTCTGTGGCCTAATAATGAAGGAAGTTTTGTGATGTGCATGAGTTTGTTACAAAAAAAAGAAATAATTTTAAAAATGCTCAAATATTTAAAATGCTATTTCTATAAATACAAACACAAATTTTTATATTTCAGTGCCTTTTCCATAGATTGTTTTGTGATTAAACAGGTTGCTGTCAGCATGCTCAGAATACAGAGCCTGTGATGTTTTTCTTTCTTAGCAAATAGATAAATATTAATGACAATGCCAATACATGTAGGTCAGAGGATGCAAAAGCTACTGAGATGTCTAATTCCATTATGTCCTTAGCCTGTGCCTTTTCCCACCAAGTTTTCAGGTCTAGGGAAAAACTTGCTCTAAAACATCGGTTTGCCCTTTGATAGATTTTTCTTTCCCATACTGCTGAGGCTGTCTAATAAGTTGCCTTGTGTTACTGACTCAACTAACTTTCAGTCTCCCTATGTTCCAGCAAAAGTCTCCTATGTATGTGAAGCAAAAGGCTTCTTTAAACTCCTTTTCTTACCAGTGCAGCTAATAATGGATACTTTTTGGACAGATCAAGAGCATATGTACCTTTGGTAACTGACACCTGTGCTGTCAGCTGTGTTCATTGTCAGTTCCCAAGTCTGTGTCTCTGGTGCCTGTGTGTTTTTTTGCACAGTAAGATAATTTAAATCCATCTCAGTTCTGGCTAACAGCTGGTCATGCTGCTTGCTGGAACAGGTCCACTTTTTGCTAAAAGATAACACAGTTATCAAACAAAAGACTGTCAGTATAGATTCTGCTGCCCACTTCTGCAAGTCACTTACCGTGTTCATGATCCTGTTTAAGCCTTTGAGAGATAGGGAATGTAAATTCTCTTGAACTAATGCTTTTTACATCTGTTGGCTTTACTTTTTATGAACTTGCTTGTAGTGCAGTTATACCATATGTGAGTATACATCAAATGCTAAGTTTCAGTATGTACTGCTTTTCGCTGTTTCTGCTGCTTGAGCCGCCACTATTTGTGGTCGCTCACTGGAATGAATAATCTGGAAAATAACTTCCCTGCCTCCCGAAGTTAGATGTTGATGTCAGTCATTTATGTTTTGTGCTTAACTGGATAACCACCTGAAATAGTAACCTTTTATGAAAGCCTGCTTTCTCAATGATCCTTTCATCCCAAGTCAGTAGTTCTTATCTGTGGGCTATTACTTGTGCCACTATTAAGTTGCTTCCATCTTGAAGCAAATATATGCAATTGTTTACAGTACTTATAGAACCTGAACTTTAACAAATTAAATTTAAGTCTTATTTTGCCTTACAGTTGCTGATGGTTATATCTGTTATTTTGGAGAGAAATCCAGAGCTAGAGTTCCAGGACAAAGTAGACTTGGACAAAGTGGTACAAGAAGCATTTCATGACTTTCAGAAAGATCACAACAGGCCAAAGGGAGCTGAACACCAAGTAAGTAAAATACAATTTAGTATTCTACCTGAAGTTAGCTATAATTGTTAATTTTGCATATGTGTTGATGCTGCATAAATCTGCCAAAAGCAGAGGTAAAACATACTCTTTGAGTTGTGAGTTCAAATCCATGTGGTAAGCGGATCACAGTGTTAGCCAGCTCTGAAGTGGGTAAAGTTGAAACAGAATATTCATTACAGGAATTAATACATTAATTGCAGGACAAATCTAAAACAGAAAAGAGTTATGAATAAGAGAAACTTGTAAAAAATAAAAAACGTAATGCTCAGCAAGCATGAACCTAGAATCTTATGTGCGCAGATATGAAGAAAGACATAGTGACCAAAGAAATCATTGATGGTATTAAAGAAAGCTTAAAACCTTTAAGGTTCTTCAAGGACCTCTAAATATTCTCACTACAAGTATTGGTGCCTCAAAGCTCTGAAATTCTATAAAGACAGGTTGATTTGACTGTTTGTTTGTAGATTGAAATGATTAAAAGTAGAGGGACAAGCACACCTGCTACTGTGGATGATCGTACTTGCTCACTCTGGCACTGTTATGCACAATGTATTCAAAGGTATCTGTGATTGCCTGGAAAGTTGTATTGATTTATAACATTGATATGTAAAAGCAGTTCCTGTTGCTGAGTTATCTCTTTAGAGATGAATTAGGATATGATCCTCGAGTATTTTCTCTAAAGTTTTAAGTTTCTGATCTTGTCTGAATGATGTTCTTCCATTAAACTGATTTGCAAACATTTTGAACATTTTTCCATTTTAACATGTAATAAATGTCACAGGTGTTTACTCCAGTAATTTCAAACATACCCTAAAACTGTGGAAAGTCTAATATTTTCACCACACAATCTCAGCTATTTAATAAAGTAATTGGAAAGTAACACATATCCTGAATTAGAAATGAACCTTTATTAAAGCAGCCAATACATAATTCGAGAATAAGCAGCTGTTTTAACATCATTAACTGAGCCAAACAGGTGTTCAGTGAAGCAGATCTATTTGCTGATCTTATCTGATTAATGGAGTTCATGTGCTACCCCTGATTTGCTTCTTAGATTTGATTTGTTTTTAAATAAATCTGAAGTCAGCGTCTCTATGTACACCAAAGGACCTGATCATAATGGTCTTGTGGTAGCGCAGTGTTACCACATAGTAATCATCTGTCTGCGTGCTTTAAGAGAGCAGTTCTGTCATCTATTGCATTTAAAAAAACATGAAAAAGGCACTATCTGTCCAGCACTGAAAAATTCAGTACAGAAATGTAAGCAGTATGTTTTATAAATCCTTTCTCCACGTGTTCAGATTAAGTAAATGTAAAAATCGTTTTCTGAAAATTGATTAGAATTATGCTATAGCTTTAGAGTTGATAACTCATTTGCATTTCTAGCGTATCCTGTTCACCTGTGTTTGCCTGCTTTTCATAATCAGCATTTCACAGAAATCTTTTCCCTGTCCTGCAGGATGACCTGACTGCGTTCTACAACACTCATCCAGCTGGAAAAAAGGGAACATGCAGCTACTTGAGTAAGGCTGTGATCAGTTTATTGCTAGAAGGAGATGTGAAAGCAAGCAATGATGATCCTTGTACTATTAGCTAAAGCTTCAAGCACAGTGTAGTAATCGTTGCTTTATTCGGTGTTAAACACATTTTCAGGCATGCGTTAAAATACTGTTTTGAAAAGTAACCCTGGTTAGTGACACAAATACATACCGTCCTTGGCTGAAAGAAGTGCCATTAGAGACACGAAGTGCCCCTTATTTTTCATTTCTCAACTATGCAGCATGACCGCATACTGAAAGCACACGATATTTGACTAAGTTGAAAGGCATTGTACCTGTGATCTTAAATTGTGCATTTACCGTAGCTGGTATCTTAGAGAAATGTAATGCAAGATTCTGCTTTTATATCTCTATTTATTTATAATTACAAAGAAGTTCGTGGTAAATTCTAAATGAAATTCACAAAATACTGTAATTAACAAATGCATAACAAACAGCAACAATATAAAACCATGATTTTCTGTTTTTCCTGATTCTGCACACAAAATGGAGGTGAATAAAGTAATTACAAATAATTTCTGTTCTTGAAAAAAAATCATCTCTTCCCTTCACTGCACGCATTTTGTTGTTTGGGTTTTAATTTTCAACTCGATAACTTGATACACAAGTTTCACTGCAACAGAATGACTTTTTTTAATCTCCAGCAATAAACGTGACCACTTTGCTAATTGTTTAAATATCTGCATAAGGGGAAACGTGATAATAAGAGAAAAAATTGTTTGGTGTTTTATAGCTTATTTTTTTTTAAGAAAGCAAGGAAGGAAACATATTTAAAATGAACATCGGTGACAAAAACTCGCAATGAGCTATCAATGCATGAAGGACTTCAAAATAAATTTTTCTGTCTCCAAAATGTGTGAAAATACTGTATGCTAAATGCTTTATTTTGATAAAAGGTAAAATATATTGAATGCTTGTAAAAAAAAATTAATAAAAATGCTTTAGAGTTACACACAGACTCCCATTGACTTTAGTGGCAACCTTCTGCTGTGCTGCTGGAATACGTTTATCAGTCAGTGATTGGGGAAGTAAAGGAAAAGGCAGCAGAAACACTCATTAGTGATTGCTGGATACAGAGTGCTGTGTTAATACATTTAATATTGTGTAACAGCAGTTTAACATATCCTCAAATTTTTATTTATTTTCAGATCAATACTGTTTTAGGAGTTCCACCTGCTGAGCTTGGTTTTGTGTGGTTTTAGTATTACATGTAAAGCTACAGCTGGCCCCAGATCACATAGATTACATATTACATACCCAGATTACATAGGTAGCAAGCATGCATCTTCCTAAGATATTTTAAAAAACATGCTGTTTTACACAAGTCTCCTATTTCTGGCATTCTCTTTGAGAGATCACGAGACAATGTGGAAAATTACAGTCATTTTCCACATATTTCCTCAAAAGCATTTTTAATGCTGTTTATGATGCACTGTTTGGCCTCCAAACACTAATGCAAGACAAACATTAACAGTTACCAAATGTAAAAACAGGAACAGTGTCTTTTATGTGATTTTACTCACGGTGACAGAAGCCTTCAGTCCCCATCGCACATATTCTTCACAGAGTTGAAACACTCTGTTATATCTCTTCTAACGAGTGTAACACTATTATACTTTTGGCATTATTTTCAGGATGAATTCTGTTCCAGCATGCCCTAAAGCCAGAAGGAAAAACACAGCATAGAAATGATATTTGGAGCAGATCTAAAAAATCCTGAAGAAGATTGCTAAATAAATCAAGTACACTTTCCATTCCAGTTTGAAGCTATGGCACAGCTTCTTCAGAAATTAGCAGTCGCTCAGTTCAGAAGGTTATATGCCTTGCAATAGCAGGTGTTATAAACAGAGCACGGACAAGACTCAGCCGATAGCTGCAGAGCTTAGGCAAAAAAGGTACCTAATTTTTTCATGGCTCATGTAAACAAATATTGAAACTATATATTATATAGCATAGAATGACAAAGCTTGTTGCAAATTTTCTTTTGAATGTTCAAATACATCATTATGAGACCTAATCCTCAGAAGTTATTTTTCTCAGAAAACTGTACTTAGAAAAAATTGATAGCAAGAGATATCAGAATGTGGAAACATATAGTATTCATGTTTGAAATTGGTTTCTGAAACTTGCTTCTTATTCAGACTTAGCATTTTGACTTTCCTGTCTTCTTATGGCATTAGTCAAGACCAAAGGAGAAAGCTCGCTAACTCCTGTAAAATTCAGCTTTCTTTACAATGCAGGCTTTCAGATCCTGTCCGCCAGCTTCCATATCAATTGCACGACTTCACATGAGCTGTGGGTCAAGCCTCAGGTGACAAAATGAATTTACTTTTTATGAATACATTTTTTTTCTTATCATTATCTGGCCCCCAGTACTGGTGTATTCCTTACCTTGGAGATCAGATTAATAGTGTACTCGTAAGAACTCATTTTGTATCTTGAAGCCTTTAGGTTACACATCCCACTGCAGGCTAAAGAATTATCTGATTACAATTTCAAGTATTCTACTGCAGTTGACCTTCTAATTTGCTTTAAAATCTTTTATTTCAGAACTCATGAAAAAATACCTTGCCTATCACTGAATATAAATAACAGAGGTTAAGAGCCATAAGTGCTATGTGGCAAACTGACACATCCCCTCACGTACATAGTGCACCATCACTACCCTAGCTGCAGTGCAATTTGCAATTAGAAAAAGAGACGCCTTAGAAGACAGCAACGATTTATTAAAATTAATGTAACCTGCCTAAAAATGGGGAAAGCATAAGTAAATATTTATAGCTGACATGCCAGATCTCATTATACATTATTATTTAGTTTGTATCTAGAAGGCCTACTATATACTGGAATCTGTACCCAGCTTCAATAACAGAATTTACGTCTTCAAAAATATTTTGCAGTTCCATTTGTGTGAGAATGCTACATGTTAATATTTCACCTAAGAGATGAGATGGAGGGCATCTCATCTCGTTCTCATTGCTTAGAAATGAAATCAGCTATGCCTTCACTGGCAACCACACAATCAGTGAGTGTTTGATAGCAATGTTAAGAGACTGAAAGGAAGCCTCAAATCTACATGGAATTCACTCAAAAACAGACAAAAAAAAAAAAAAATCACCTGATCTGCATTCCTACATGTCTTTAAACCAATTTTTAGCTATTTCAGCTTTAAACATGCATGAGTAAAAACTTGCAAAAAAAAAAAAAAAATTTATGGTTTTTTAATTTCATACATTATCAGTTTTTCCATGCAGATACTTAAGTCAGATCTCAAAGCATTTGGCACAGACAGAACAGGGACAGGCACAGACAAAGTATAAATGCCTAAGCCTCAGATTAGCTGCAGCCATTAAATGACCCAAGCACTTCTCACCTGGGCTGAGAAAAGCATTCACCTACTCCATCCTAAAAATTGTCTCTATATTAAACTGCATTTTTCGCTACCAAATCTTCGTAACGTGACATTGCAGACATAGAAAATCCCATGCAGTCAGCATTTGTCTTCCTCAAAGATCCCATTTTTACATTTACTGACTGCTGCCCCTTCTTCTCACGCCTTTGCATTGCAGTACAGTCTCTCAGGATAGACTGAAGGATGCCAGACATAGCTAGCCTGAACACCGTATCATCCTCTTAACATGTCTAAGGATCCCATGTTGATCTCATGTACCGCATGTAAAGAAAGTCTTAAGCTGGCAAAAGATGACAGTGGCTAACCCTTTCTAGCATTAACTTCTAGGCTGAGTTAACTCCAGCCCCTGTCTTGCAAAGACATCACCAAATCCTAAATACTCATGCAGTCCACATATAAAATATAATTAAAAAGGAAGTCTTTCATTTGTTGTTCTTAAGTACTACAGTTACTGCATAGGAAATTATTCTATGTATGTAAGAGCTGTATAATTCTAGAATCATTGCTTTGAATTCCAGTACAATCTTAGATAATCCCTGCATTCATTTCATTGGCAAGATGCAGTGCACTTCATTTGCATCCCAGTCAGGGATCTGTTAAGGCCATACATCTGTTTTATTCAGAGCTTCTTACAAGATGATTTAAAATCAATTTTAGAGTTCAGAAAAAGCCTTGTAGATAAAGAAACCACTCCATACTGCCTCACTGACAACTGCAACATTTCAAGGCATAACAACCGAATATTCCAAACTTTCACTGAAGTCAACAGCTTTGGTCAAAGAATCGAATAAAAAAGAATGATACAAATCTTACAGAGCTTGGTCTTTTGAGCCTACGTACCTCAAGGACTGTACATGTTGTGGTTTGCACCAGAGACCTGCATTTCAGATCTTGTCTTTATACAGTCCTTAACACACGCAATAAATGTAAGATTAGTAACACAGATTTAATTAAGACTACTCTTGAATAAAAATTTGTCTGCATTAATCCCACTAATAGTTTAAGGCTTACATAAAAGTTTTAGTAGAATAACTGCCCTTTAATATTAGATGATAATATTTTGAAATATTTTACAAATTTTCATTAAAAAACCTGACATGAAGTTACAATGAAGACACGAGCATTACTGCATTACTAACCTAGTTTTATTAAAAACACACACTGCCAGCAAGTGAAAATAATCTGTAGAGGATGTTCAATTGCATTCAGTTGAATTCTTGATGCTGTTCTCTGTAATACCAGTGGTCAAGTTTCCATCAGCTTCTGTGTGAATAACAGGGAACAATTCCCTAGGCGTTACTCATTTTCTTTTCTTGGGGTTGCGACTGACTTCTGTGACCCTATGCGAGTCTCAACCGTGTGCTGTCCAGCTGTTAAAATGCTTATCCAATTATCTGTTTGAAGCTGTTGGCTCAAATGAGTAGTTTGTTAAATAACATTCTACAAGGAGTTAGAAAAACAAAATTACATTAGAAGACTTGGTGTGTCTTTTACAGAAAAACTCAAATGCAGTTTGATCCCATCTGCAATGCTGCAGACTGGGAAATGGCCTGTGAAGTTTTGTACTGACAGACCTAGATAAAATTTTAGAAGAGAAAAATCTGAGCAACTGCAGCTGTCTGGCTTTCCCCATTATCCAGTTTCCATGGATACAAGCATTAGAAATTTTGAACTGAGTATTATTTTTAAAATCACCCTCTCTCTCAAAAGTCCTGGTGACAGAAGATGCGTTAGAAATCTTGAAACTTAGGTTGAAAGCCCAGCTACATTTGCAACATTGCTAAAATGAAGGTTATGAAAGAGAATAAATATAGCCAGCATTTTCCCTTTTTGTTTTAGGTCAGAAAGACTAAGAAAAGGAGAAAAATGGTAATATTCACAGGAAAAATGGTTCCAAGTTCTATAGATTATCTTGCAACCACAAAAAAAGAATAAAGCTAGCCTTCTTTTGGAAAAAACAAACACACCAACACACCAACAAAGCAAAACCACAACAGAGAAAGCAGATTGGCTTTTTGGACAGCTATACGTGGTACATCTTGGCCCATTTCTGGTGACCCCAAAATACAATACTCCAATACAAATTCTGAATAAAACTAGATCATTTTATTAAACAAACAATATTGGATAGGAAAACAAAAACAAGATTAAAACCAATCAAATGAAACACAAAGTAAGACGATGTGCTACCAGTGCATAAGGAAAAAAGCTTTATAATTCATATGCCTGCATGACTCGTTGGAAATACTTAATACAGTGAAGTTAATAATAGGAGTGAGCAAAAAATGGCTGCAAGCAGGTAACTTCTGATGACAAAGGAGAATGAAAATCTGAAAGAGGAGGTGTATTCTTAAAGGTAAACTTCATTACAAGCTTTGTTAGCTGTTATTTGTTTTTTTGTGTACAAGGAAGTTCCATTTAAAACACCTCATTGTTCTTTCACACCATTGCATAAGCAGACCTAATGCCTTCATTTTCTGATAAGAAAAGCAATGCAACTCAACCTTCTCAGAGATGTGGGAAAACGTGACTAAATGCAAGGAAGGAAGGTTTGGGTTTTTCTACTCGGACACGATTTTCTCAGAGATTCATAAATGCTGCAAAGTTGCCCAGGAGAGACTTCTTTGCTAATTTATTCTGAAATTCATTTCAAACTACAATGGATTTTACATTAAAGATATACCAATTACTAATTGCACTGAGAAGAGCTGATGAGCTCGTAAGATGCTTCATGACAGGAGAGCTGCTAACTCCATCGTGACTTAAAATTTGTAATTCAGAAATTCAAAGCCCACATCCAGTAGCCAGCCAAACCCAGAGGTCTAATAAACTCTCTACATAAATGATCAGTCTTAGAATCTTACACCGGTTTCCTTCATACTAGATAAATTGTGTACTGATACTAGTGGCTTCGGATTTTTTTTTTACTTCACTCGAAGTTAGTTAGGAACACTTCAAGTAATCGCCCCTCCTCCGTTTTCTACCCTAAGGCACTTTGTGAGAATTCCACTAAACGCTCTCTTTGGCCTCACCCTGCCTGTTATTTAAGGGTAATTTCCCCTGCAAATACAAATAACTGCCATTTTTGTGTTGAAAATTAGGTACTTGTTATTTTAAAGCCTGCTCCCTTTGCCACCATTCAGACTCAGAGTGGGCATCGTCTTTGCTTTGGACTTGCTATGAGAAGGACATATTGAAGAGGGTTCACTTAGATCTCGGCAAAATACAGACAAGGCCGAGATACAGAAATGTAGCAAAAGCACTCATCCAGCTCTTAGGCATTTACTGTGACTGTCACACATAGAAGGCTGCGTACTCAGAATGTTTCTGTAGAGATTAATTTGTTAATCTGTCCCTTAGATTGTATTATCGCTTTTTCACAAACTGACTACAATTAGGCTGGCAGCAAGTTAATGAATATAATCTCATTTCTTTGAATTCCCTAGTCTGTCTGTTTTCGTTTTATTTGCTTGTCTTACACTTCAAATTCCAAGCTCTTAGGGATAAGAATTATGTTTACGTTTTCTGTGGCATAATAATCTGTAACTAGGGCTCTGAACACTACCCCAATAAAATGTTGTGTACTTTTCCAGTTGGGAAATAGCAGAAATCAAAGTTATATGGTGGGCAAACAGGCAGCATATACAGCCCTAGAGAGCACATGGTAGACTGACTGCCAGAACTGATTCTGAAGTGATTAGCACAACATGCATATTTATTGACTGAATGCCTCGTACTAAATTAAGACACAAATTAGATTTAGAAGTTATGCTAGATTTGTGTAACACAGAAAAGTAACTAATTATTAATGCAAAACAGGTTTTTTAAATTGTTAGATTGAGCCCTGAAACGGACTGGGATATTTCACCTCCTTCCCACCTCCTTGCACAAACAGATCTCCAGAGCAGGCAGCCACCATGGAAAGAGGATGGAGAGAAGCTAACAAACACAAACAGGTCCTGCTTCTCGTTTACTTCTCCTCTGGGACTCTGGGACATCAGCACTAGGATGGGAGCTAGACTATATTTTAAAGATTTGTCCCCTTTTTTCAAAGCTCCAGATGCAATTGTTTCTCTTAGTATTTACTATTGCGAAGCCGGTCCTTGGACCTACTTCTGGGCCACTGCCTGTTCTCTAACAGCTTCTGCCCAAAATCTGAGCAGAAGCTGTGCTACCCAACAGTACCATACCTTCCTACTAGGAATGACAAGCAACCTGAAATCAGAACAACTTTCATCAGACAAACAAAACAAATCCTCCTGCCTCTCATACTTTAAAGGAAACCACAAAAACGGAATTAAAAGAGCTGAGTCATTTCATATAATAATTAGGGAGGAAGCAGGGAAGCGTGAAATCCTATTTCTGTGGTGACAAAAAGGCTCAAACACGATTTGTTTTTAGAGAGTAAGAACTGCTGAGGTTCCCCTCCAAATGACTTTCCCTATACTCACGGTTAATAAGAGTCAGCAAGTATTGGCAGGAGGAGAAAAGACCTAGAGGACTCTGGGAAAGCTCTGTTTCCCGAGGGAATATGACAGCTTCGATAGCAGTCGCATTTTCTTTTCCTGTCCATGCAGTATAACCAGGGAACATACATCTCTTCTTTCCTTTTTTAAAGGCCACAGAAAGAGGAGGAATATATATAATGTGCTACCAAAATTATTCTAACATAATTACTAAATTTTCAAGGATTTCCTTATAGTTTACTGCTAGTTTTCTGATGTCTGCACTACGTTGCCAGAAGGAGAGGGACATATATACATATTCATTAGAAGTCTGCACAGCAAGGTTTAAAATACAAGTAAGATACTAACGTGGAAGGTGTCAATGACTCGAGACAGGAACTACTGAAGTTAAATGAAGACTGAAACAGCATCAGGCTATTTTGGGGAAGCAGAATTTATTTCTGTAACCTAGATACGTTTCCCTGTATAATCCTGTCACACACACTGTTACTAGCTTGCTGTCACTATAAAGCTTATGATTATAGATTGCTGGCGATACCTAGAAGCATATAAGGTAATTTATCTGTCATGACATGCTGTACTAGTAAACATCAGTTAGATAAATGGAGGGAATTTAAAACTTTAGTCATGAAGAATTTTCTTGTTTACTTGTACTTCCAGAGAGAATTTTTCATATTCCATAACACAGGAGGAAAGGTAAAGCTAGTCAGCAACTGCATTTAGTTACAAAACATGCTGCGTGTGGGTCCACATGGTTCTTCTTCAAGGCAACATATTCCAGCAGTGAAATGGGTTTCCACTACTTCCAAAAATTGTCTGGCCAGCATGCATTCTTCTTTCAATGCCTAAGCAGGCAAGAACTCTTTAAATCCCTTTAAGAGTCATTTTAGTCATTTTATTATTGTTTCCACGCAACACAGTATTTTTTGACTAGAAGTTATAAGCCATGTATGAAGAGGACAAGTTTAACATACATTAAGAAATAATAGTATCCAAAGAAGAGCAAACATTTCTGATTAACTGTTGATCAGTGGCATCCCGTTCTCGTGTAATTATTTCTAAGATGCAGCAAAAGAAAAGCCTTTCCAATTAAACAAGTCAATTTATAACTTGACATTTTCTTATTCCAATTCTCACCTGAACCATAAGAGATGCATGACTTCTTAGGAACTACCCCTCGGAACCTGCAGTAGCAGGAAATTGCCAAAAGCCCAACAGGTTAATATTCTAATATGTAAATTGTAAAAACTACATTACAAACATCCTTCACCCCAGGCTTCAGTGAATCACTCTGTAGTAATTCATATGTATGTCTACTTACTATTACCTCTATATATTACTATTACCTATATATAACCATATATATTTGTGTAGTACCTTCTATTATATATATATATATAACCTACACAGCCTGTTCTGAAGGCTTTGTGGGCACTTTTTGGCTCACAGAAATAGAATTTTGGGGCAAATAGCACAGTGTGAAGTTCGGATGCTTAGATACTATACTCCCTTAGGTAATTCTGTAAGGCTTTACTCAATCCACTTGCCTTGTCTGTGTCCCTATTCTAACATCTAGAAAATTCAAAAATAGAGTATGCTTCCTTGTGTATTAGAAGGTAGAATGCTCAGAATAAGTTTCAAGATAAGAAAGTATGATTCCATCTAAATAAAACAGAAAGCCACCATAATTTTTTCTCCACTCACATAGTAACTCACAGTCAGCAGAAGTCAAACCTCTTTCCCAAGCCCAATTGGCCTCTCCTGGAGCTTCAACCCTTGTATTTCCGATACTAAGGCAATTGGAACATTTCCTGTTTTAGTAAAATATTGTCACTGGAACAACAAAAACATCTTTACCATCAGATCTGATACATTCTGTATCTAAAAATACTGCAGTTATCCTTGACTGTAGGTTTCCATTTTCTTTCACGTTTCGGTGATGAGTATTTTGTGAAGATCACATTAAGCATTCATATGTATTAGATAATCGCACCTCATCTGCTTCATCCTGAAAAGATTTTCCTTATCCAAGATACTTAAGGAATTGGAGTCCATTTAGTACTGACGCCTGCCTTTGGTAGCTCCTCCCTTTCCAACTTGTATCTAAACATCCTCAAATATCTGTTACAACAGAAACATGTTTAAAGACACACCACTTCCAAAAGCTTTATCTTTGTTCCCAGACCTTGTGAACTGGATGGCAAACTGCCAAGGCTTCAAAGCAGAAAATACAACATCAATAGAAAAACTGTATAAGATTAATGGCCTTATACCTTTCAAAAATAAGAGCAAAACCCCAAGCACACTATGCCCTGGGACAACACAAAAATCATTAATGCTGCGAAATGAATTCCTCAGACCAACACAATTGAATCGAACTCTCCATGAAAGCACACCAATTTGGGGTCATGTCTATCTTTTCTTTTTTTCCGTTATCTTACAATATCTTTTCTTGAATGGGATGCTGAGGCCATTAAGACATTAATGCAGGTTATTTGAGTAAATGCTACATATATTTAAACATCTGTTCTACCAAGTTTAGTCAGCTAAAATTTACCTTTAGAATTTTATTTCAATTTCCTGTTTTTCTTTCTCAAATTTGCTTTCTGACATTTCTACATTAATTTTAACGTACAAAAAATTCTAATTTATTTTTATGCATCTCAGTCAATTCCACTGACAACCGATAGTGCAGTTTTACAATGAAAAGCTCATTAGTTCTTTTTTCTGCCTTCTGCTGAAGCACAGTCAGGTATCCAATATAAGTCTTCAGAAAAATCTACAAATAATATTTAAGCTGGTATGCTTCATACTTAACTAGCACCATTTTGGGGAAAACAGAAAAAAGCATTTTATGCATGGAAGATGCATAGTGATAACCAGAGCGATAACCAGATATAAAGGGTATAAATGAATTCAAATTTTTGTTTTCACCACTGACAAGGACGTCATACTGAGCAAAAGCGATTCCTGTTTTTACCAACACCAGTTAACAATGGAAATATTTAGTTAGCTTGAATAAGCTCTTTGGCTACCCACTTAACCATTCTTCTATGCAGGAAAATGAGTTCATGAAAATGAAGTTATGTGAAACACATCAGGTTCTACATCATTATAGAGGAAGTAATAATTGAGATTGTGATAGGTATTGGCACAAAATACAGAATTACAGCAATACTTTTCATTAGTAGTTAAGCATATACATATTGTGAGAAAATATAAGTAGGTAGAAACCTGCCACATAGAACCAAAGGAACAGAGATAAACCTATGAACAAGGACTACCATTCTCTTAGTGAAGTTATTTTTGGCTTTCAGAAGAAAAACAACAGCAGAAACATCCTTCTATTAAACTTCTATTCTCTCCATGCTATTTGTTACATATGGTTGATAAAAATCAAATGAAGACTCAATACCAGAAGAATAGATCAGTTCTCAAAAGTGGGAAAAAGGGGGGTGGAGACAGATATAATTTAGGAGAAAATGGCACAAGATAAACAATGCACTGCATGCTGACAGCACATTGTATTTTTATTACATAGTCAATTTTTATTGTCATTTAATAGATACTTTTTGTAGCTTGGAAAGATTAGAGGATTCCTGGATCAATGTTTCAAGAAAACACAGTAAGAGATGGTAATATTTCAAATCTATATACATTTTGTTTGACCTCCCATTGACTAAAAACTGAATTTCAAAACTGAAAAATATAGTGGAAAACAAGCTGGAAACCACAGCTTGATTAAGAATAGCAACTCAGATTAAGGCAAAAGGCAAAACAACATGCTGCAGCACTGAACCATCTCAACCTGCTCAACAGTGATGGCAGAGATTGAAAATGGCCCAAAACTGCAGCACCTGTTACACTGCAAATTAAACCCCAATGCTCAAATCACTTTTTTTTAAAACAGAGAGAGCACATTTTCTGAAGCAATCGCTACTCCCATGTCAATTTGAGACATGCTGCAAACAGGCTTACATTGAAATAATTTATTTTCAAAAATGCCTCACAGTGTGACACAATGTACAGCAAAGCCCCAAGCCACCAAACACAAACATGTGAGGAGAAAGAAAACACAGGAAAAAGTGGGCTGCCATGGCTGCCCCACACAGGGGCACACACACTCCTGCTTACTCTGAAAACTAATACAGGTGCCACATTTGCAATATGGCCACAATCTCCCACACGATGCAGATCTTTAAGCACAATATAGATTTGGGTACACTCTTCCTGGCAGTTGCCCTTCTGCCTTCCTTCCGAGACTAATTACAGTATCACCGGAGCTGCCCCAAGCTAGTCTGTCTCTCACCACATTTGCAATTAACCTTGAAAGGAGACTGGCCTTGCACCTCTGGGAAAGAATTCCACATAAAGGAGAATCAGAGGGATCAATTAGATGTTCAAAGAAGAAACAGAAGGAGAAAAAGCCTATGCTGTCCCATTCAAATCATACCTCACTGGATCCGTCCGATACATTCACTTATCATTCTTTGCCTTCTCACCAGTTCTGCCTTCTGGATGCTCCTTTCTCAGTAGACACCTGTATGTGCACAAAGTGACAGGGCAAGAAAAACAGGTTCTCATGCTCCCTCCTAAGATAAACTCCTGATAACAGCATCCAGAAGTACAGGAAACTCAAACAGTATTCCTTGCAGGATATACCAAATCAAGTAATAAGTATGAAGAGGCTCTGTATTGGTTAGAAAACCAGCTGCATAAAATGAGAATCTCTCAGGCTCGCAAAGAATTATTTTGGTGCATTATATACCACATTTAGGTAAACTGCAGTTCACAAACAGTAGCAATGAAAGCCTAGAACCTACATTAGATCATAACTGTGTTTTTCTAGAGTACATGCAATAACTACAGGGGTGACTCTAGAAAAAAATAAAGGAATTTGTGTCTCAATAGATATAAAATTATGAACACAAAGACAGAACAATGCAAAAAAATTAAGAAGATATGGATTCCGTTAAAGATTAAAAAATAATTACAGAACAAGAATTAGGAAACATGCTTTTTCGCATGTGATAGACTACGGCCAGCTACTGGCGTGCATGCAGAAACAAAAAAGAATAAAGATACGAAGAAACAAAGAGTAAATGAGTAACTGAGTCGTTTCTATGGCTGCATTTCTTAGTTTAAAAACACCTTGCAATGAGAATGAAACCATGGCATAAGAAAGTAAAAATACTTCAGAATTCTCTAAGCACTCATAAGGATTCCTGGATGTGTTTTAAAATTAATTCTAAACTAACGAGTTAAAAGTTCAAATAGTAAAATGAAGGGCAAAGACATAAGTATGTGAGGAGATTTTTAGATGTGACTTGCTGATAAAAATGCTACAGCCACATCATCCTCAGGTATAGCACCTGAAAAAAGCTGTTCCACTTGCGAGGATAAACCATTGTGTAACAAAAGGAAAAAGGTGTAATCCGCTGTTTACTACAGCATTTCAAAGTCACGATACAACAAACAAAAACTCCTGGAGATTATAACGTAAAAAACATTTTACACACAGATTTCTGGCCAGCTAGTCCATTCAAAAGGCAATAAGGGAATAAACTTATGAACTAAGTTTGTAAGAGAGATGATTCACAAGAACAGATGATGACAACATTTCCTCTTTGGAGGTGAAAAATTGTAGCCTAGATTTAAGCAGAACAGTCCCAGAGCGCCCAAGCATTTCAGACACCACCTTTCTTTACCACATTTATGAATACTAGATAGAAATGACTATATTTCAGATGGATGCTCCAGTGAAGAGAAAGATTTACAGCTGTACATGATAAAGTTTTGCTATTCTAACTACATGGGTTCAGTTGGAAAAATAAGTCTGCTTGGTTCTTCTCTGTCCTATGGGTACAGTAAGAATGGCGTTCAAAGCCTCACACCAGCGTATTTTCTTGTTGTGCATGAACACTTGTCCTTTTATCAGAAGAGATTCATTTACAAAGTTTTAGGTGACCAAGCTACCATACTGAATGAATTACCCTGAAGGGTAATAACCAAACACAATGGTTTAATTTATCCCAACTGAATTAGAACTCTGTGCACAAGTGCCACCGTGATTCCACCAATGGACAATAACTTACAGGTCCAATATTTCCTGATTAATTGGGATTACATTATCACGGTCTCTGTGTGATTAATGAGGTGTTCCTCAAATTGACAGAACTATAGCAGTTTGTTTTGGTTTAAAATCTATTCCTAACTGTACTATATATATTGACAGTGTTACCTTAAAGACGAAGAAATAGCAAAAACAAACTCTCTAGCACCACTGGAACAGAACTATTTGTACTGAGTAGCAATTGATGGAAAGGGCAGAAAAACACTTCTAAGAACATCAGCAGAGCTGTTTCTGTTTAAGAGTCTTCTCTGCATTAACACTATTCATCTGCTTTGTGAAAAATGGCATTTATTCTGCTATAAGTTTGAGGAAACCTTAGATATTATTCCCCATCTGCAACATAATGTCACCTTGCATTGCTCATGTCCTGTTTTGAAATAGAGAGGGACTGACACAATCCAACCTGACTTGACAGAACCTGTGAAATCTGTGAAAGTAGTTTTCTTTTGCTGCAGTGATACAAAATGCTTTTTACATCAGTTTATTTTTCAATACTTCAGGCAAAGAAAAACTATCAAACAAGATACTTAATTGGCTTCATCTGAGTTTCTTCATAGGTTTGTTTCTTCAAGATACTCATAGGCAAATTTCAGCTGATTTCATGACATGAATTACAGCCTGATGATGAATGGTAGAATTAATCCAAGTAGGAGGCTGTACTTCTCTTCCTGATAACAAACAGCCATAGCTGCTTAGATAATTTCTGATGCCTCCTCCAAAATCATGATGTTCCAGAAAATTCAGTAAGCAACTTAGCAGCCTATGCCCTATCCTAATCTTTTCTACTGTGCTGTTCCCCATTTTTATCATGCTTTATGTCACAGCATTTGCAGTTACCTGAACATCAATGTTATGCAATGGTCCAGCAAAAAAAACATGTAACTATTGATTCACGGAAGAGTTCAGTATTCCCCATCATGTCTAGATTAGGCCAAGTATTCAGCAGGCAAGTACACAGTGACAATGAAGAGAAGCTTACACATGTGTGCATGCACACAAACACCCCCCTTGTAGCAATGACCCAACCCAATTTGTTTGGATTGTCCATCTGAGAAACTGCCAAAACAACCGATGAAATGTAGCAGCCAAAGGAAGAGAAGAGAAAGGGGAGAACGCTGGCTTACTCTGTGTGCTGAACCTCTTCCTTGGAAGTATACAGTATGAAGTATGACATATAATTGCTCAGGAGAACCTTCGTGAAGAATAATTAAAAGAAATGCATCAAAGAAAAGCAAACACTTTAATAGCAGGAGCAGGGAAGTAATTGTCCCCCTGTACTCAGCTCTGGTGAGGCCGCACCTTGAGTACTGTGTCCAGTTCTGGGCCCCTCACTGCAAGAAAGACATTGAGGCCCTGGAACGTGTTCAAAGAAGGGCAACAAAGCTGGTGAGGGGTCTGGAGCACAGGCCTTATGAGGAGCGGCTGAGGGAGCTGGGATTGTTCAGTCTGGAGAAGAGGAGGCTCAGGGGAGACCTTATTTCTCTCTATAACTACCTGAAGGGAGGTTGTAGTGAGCTGGGGGTCGGCCTCTTCTCTCGTGCAACTGGTGATAGGACTAGAGGGAATGGTTTCAAGCTGTGCCAGGGAAGATTCAGGCTGGATATTAGGAAATACTACTTCTCTGAAAGAGTGGTCAGGCACTGGAATGGGCTGCCCAGGGAGGTGGTGGAGTCACCGACCCTGGAGGTGTTCAAGGAACGTTTGGATGCTGCGATGAGGGATATGGTTTAGCGAGAACCATTGGTGATAGGTGGATGGTTGGACTAGATGATCTTATAGGTCCTTTCCAACCTTACTGATTCTGTGATTCTGTGATTTAATAGGAAACAAGTTAGAAAAGAAAAGTAGTAATGAAAGTCAGATATCACAAAATAAATAGAAAAGCATGGGTAGAAACTGAAGGAGAATGTAGCATTTCAAAGATGAAGTAACTTGCAGGCATACTGTTGCATTAAAAAATTTCAAGTGTTCTTCCTCTGCAATTCTGAGATACATTTGCCCAAAGACTATTTGAAAATGTTTGACATTCTGAATGTGTCAATGTAGAACATTCTGTGGGACTCAAACTGAGAAATAGTACTTAATTCAACTTTGTATACATGATAGAAGTGTTGCCTTGCCATCCATCTATTCTTTTGCCCTGCTATGTCTCAGTATGTTTCATTTAAAATTGCAGCCAGTCGTCAGAGATCAGCTTTTTATGTTTAGTTGCTGTCATGTTTTTCTTATTCTTGATATGAACCATAAAACCCTGTCTGACTTCTAGCCTCAGTGCATCATAAAGTAATATTTGATCTTACTCCTTTGGGCTCCTCTTTCTACAGAAAGACTTGATAACAGTTCTTGCATGGCAGTGTTCTCCAAAACTCCCTTTGCATATCTAAAAAGGCACAAAACAAGTAGATTAATTTGGTAGAACGTATCAGCAGAAGACCACAGTGAACTGTTCAACACTCAGATCTGCTTAACACTCATGTTACAATACTTAGTTCTCAAAGATATTCTGATATCAACCCGTAAGATCAACCATCAGGGAACCTATTGAGAAATCCACGGTTACATGAGACAGGAAACTGCACCTGGCATCTTTGCCTGGTAGCTTAGCTGTTCTTGGCATACTACTTCCATACGTTGTCAGAACTCATTTACTATTTATGACATGAAAACACAAATCTTTTGACTTCTACTTTGCACTAATACAGACAGAGTATCAGAAAATGGCATAGAATAAATGAATCAAACAGGATTATTTGTATGGCAGTGACAATAGAAAGGGTAAAAATTCCAAGCCCAGAAGTCCAATCCCCCAGCTGAGCCTGGCCTTGAGTTTAAACCAGGAAAGAATAGCTGGAATGACAGAATACTATTTGCTAAACTTTTAATGTTAATTAAGCAAATGTCACTGAGGGGAAAAAAAAAATAATAATAAAACGGTAAGAATTATTTGTAGACCTAACATTTCCAACAGTGATTCAGACTTCTATTATCCAGATAGTCACATATATTTAGTTTCATAAACTATGTGGTTTTGAACATTATGTGTTACCATAGTCTAAATGTCTATAGAAGCAGTAAAGAATTCTTCTCTTACATTTCTGGCAGCATCCCAAACAACTCTATAGAAGAAAGTAGTAGCAGAATGACCAGTAAAGACTGGTCCAGATATACACTGCTTCCCTTGAAACAATGCTATTGATAGAAGGTAAAAATACACAGCAAGAAAGGACTATACAGCAAAGGCAAGCTTCTACTTCCCTCTAACAGATGCAATAGAAGCCTTTCCTGAAGTTATTTTTCTCCCCAGCGATCCCATACTTTATGGCAGTCGTTGTTCATAAAAATGTTGAACTCACTGGGGTGCTCAGGGACAGTACACCATCATTACACTGTTATGAATAGAGTTTAAATGCACGACAGATAAAAAAAGCTAAAGATTATATAGCGCAGAAGTGCTTAAATAATATAAGCTAATGTCCTAGAAAGGGAACATTTCCTTCACAATTTTACTTTTCTAATTCTATATTCCTAATAGCATTATTTTGAAGTAATCAAACGCTTAGCTTGTGTGGCAAACAAGATAACTTAAAATTACAATGGACTTCATTATACAGTTAAAAATTACACTATGCACAGAAGCATGACTTACTGAGATCTTGACATGCCACTTCAACTATTATACTACTAGCAATAGTGTGGTATCTGAATTACGTTATACATACAATAAGTCTATCAGTAAACTTTGGAGTCAATGAGAGGGTTTCTCACAATCAAAATGAGCTTTGGATTGCTTCCACTCTTCCTTGGGAGCTGTCGTGCAGCTCTGGCCTGCAGCTGGCTCCCAGTGGGGCTCTATGGGCTGCAGCCTCCACAAGGCTAGATCCACCTACTGCTCTGTGGGCTCCTACATGGGCTGCACAATAAGATCTGCTCTAGTGGTACCCACGGACTGCAGAGAACTTCTCTGCATCTGGAGCACCTCTTTCCCTTGATCCGCACTGACTTTAGGGTCTGCAGGGTTGTTTCTCATTTTCTCACTCCTCTTTCTCAATTGCTGTGTTAGAGCGTTCTTGCCCCTTTCATCAGTCTACTCTCGTGGAGCACAACCAGTGTTGCTCATGGCTCAGCTACAGCCAGCACCTCTCTTGGTGCCAGCTGGAACTGGCTCTGATCTGACATGGGGAAGCTGCTGGGCTCTGCTCACAGAGGCCACCCCTGCAGCCCCCTGCTCCCAAATCCTTGCCCCATAAGTCCAATACAGACATGGCATCTAAATTACACTGCCAAATAAAGGTATTTAAGGTAGGACTTTCTCAGATGTAAAGGCACCTCAGGGTTTTTGTAACCCATACATCATGCTCATGAGCAGCGGCCTCCTTTTTAACATTATTTCTTCTACTCTGGATTTTAGGTGACTGCTGAGAAGAATCTTCTAGTTCTGCCATTAGCTTGCAAAAAAGGAATTTCTCCCCAAGTATATGTTGCAGCACTGTGATTTTGAATAATTTAGATAAAATAGATATAACATTTTCCCTGTTAGAAAATAACTTTTATCAAGTTATCTCATCATTATCATATTACAGAGACATCCTGGCCTTTTTAATTAAAAAAAAAAACTGTCCTGCTCAGAACAATCTGAAACATTAAACAAAAAATGAGATTTTAAAACTCATCTGACAGAAGAGATCTGATCTTTTGCTCTCTAGACAAATGCTAGGACTTAATCAGAGATAGCAGTGGGATCCTCTATTAAGAATACTTCTGGGTTTTGTGCATAACCTCACTCCTGTCGGCATGACTTCAGCCGATGTCTATAGTACTTACTGATCATATATGTTAGATTTAGGTAGGAAAATGGCTACTATAATGATACTTACCAAGCTTAGAAGTGAGATAGGCACCAGGAAGCCTGTAATGCCAAAAGCAGTTCTGGACGTGTACAGATGCAGAGCTTTGAGCTGCACATCAAACTTCCTCAGATCTATTGTTTAACTTCAGTGCTTTCATCCTGCCTAAAGCTCATTTTCTACCTAGACCTCTTCTTTGATTCTCTAAGTCAAACATTACAAGTATTGTAAAAACTAATGTTCATCACAGAAATACAGATGAAAAGAACAATGAAATAAGAGGAATTGAATAAGCACTCTATGCTAGAGAAAGAACAAAATATTCCCAGAAAATGGAACAAGTGCTGTGAATAGATCTAAAACACAACTACTGTAATCTTTAAAAATGTTACTAACTTGCTATGTTCTACACGATGATTCCACAGCCACCACAGCTCTTTTTAAAATTCTATTTTCTTTTTGTTTTTATTATGTGTTATTCAGTATCTGAGCTATTCATTCTACATTAGCAGCAGCCTCCTGTTTTATTATGTTGGCCCACAATGTCAGAAGTGGGTGGTGGTGGTATGGCAGTAAAAGCTGAACTTTCTCACCAGTATTCCATTGCATTTTGTTGTTGTGCAACAGATGGCAGCAGTCTGACAAAATGGCATCTGACATGGAAGCGTGTTGAAAGCAAAGGTATGTCACTGAATTCCTCCATGAGGAAAAGCTTGCACCCACTGACATTCATTGACACTTGCTGAATGTGTACGGAGACCAAACAGTGGTGCGAGCACAGTAAGGCAGTGGGTGGGAGCACACTTCAGCAGGAGTGACAGCAACATTCTGGATGGCCATGCACAGCTGTCACACCGTGAAATAAAGATCATCCCAATCAGCTCCTCTGTGTGAATCAGCTAATGGTGGTAATGTCAAAAAGCACTGTTCTGTAGCTTAGATTTCTCTCTACCAGTGTTATTGTGCTCTTTTGTGTTCGTTGTAGTTTCCATGGAAATAAACAGGAGGCATTACTTTCAGAGCAATCTACATAGATAAAAAAATTCTAGCTATCAAGAAGGCAAGCAAGGATATAGTAATTTGGTACCCATTTCAAATCCAATTCTTAAGGATGTTACCATGTTCTGTCACTCATGCTGGTTTAAGACAGAATCCACATTCTGGAGACCAAATTTTACTACTTCTTTTTCAGGTCATAGTGAATTTCCATGCTTAATTCTAAAGGCTATTACTCTACTAAGACAACTTAAGGGGAAAAAATAAACTGTTTACATGTAAGCAAATGAAACTCATACTTCGGTTATCAGAGTGTCAGTGCACAGAAGTACATTAAAACTACTTATTCTTTATCTGTATGTTCTAGAGAAAGTTCATGCTTCCATTCAAAGATTTCAACAATTGCTGTATTATTTATATATCATCTGACTACCAAACAAGATCTCTTCTACAGAGTCTAAGTATTTCTAAGAGTCTCTTCTTCTACAAGTCTTTCAATCAGTCTCTTTGCAATATCATTACAGGATTTTATACAGGTGAATACTTCCGAGGCTACCTGGCAAGCACCATCAAATAATCCTAAATTATTTTTGCTGTAAACATTCACAAATACTTCACATGAGAATTGTATGGACTTTTCAGCCTAGAATAATATTCTCAACTTTGAATTGCTAATTATTTAAATGGAGTTTGCCTGGAACAAGTTGGTTTCGTTATCTTAAGTTGAGACATGCATCACAGGCTGTGAGTGGTAGGTCTTGAATTTAAAACCTCTTTCTCAATTGAAGAGTTCCTCCAACGTAATCTAAAGCACAGCAGGCATACTTTTTATCCAAATGACTTGAATCACCCTGGGAAAACATAATGAGGTCCTCCTCAAATGAATTAGATATTTGAAGTTTAGCAAATTCAGAAGTGTTCTTCCATTATCTAGCCTAGAGAGCTAATAGCAGTCCCTACTACTACAACTGCTCACCTAAGCAAAAAGCAAATTCAGAACCCACTCTTTGAATCTCGTTCAATTCCCCTCTGCACAGAAGCATTCATCCAAGAATTGTCAGAAAAAGCTTTATGCCTTTTTAAAATACAGGATTTCACACACACACATAAAAAAAAATAGTACAGAAGTTAAGGAGCCCAGAACAGCAACTAGGTAAGAATAAATCAAATTGCAAGTAAAAGTTAAGGACCTGCAAATGAAAAAGAGAAAAAAAAGACACTTTTTTTCATTGAAATTATGCTGCCCGAAGAAATAAATTACTAATACTAGGGAAGGAAAAGCTATTTACTTTGAAAGATGCTCTTCTTCAAGGTTTGCATCTTATCAGCAATTAATCAAGATATATGCTTCTGTCAAACATTGCCACAGCCCAAATTTATTTCTACTGAGTTGAAGACACTAGTTGAAGCAAAGTAGTATTCTTATGTAAGGGAATTAGACTTTTTCCTTAATTTATTGAATTGATGTTAGTTTAATAGTTCCAGATTCTCTATCTTCACTTGTTTACTTCACTCTCTTAGTATTAATTCAGTTTCTCAGAGACTACTATGATAATGATTTAAGAATAAAAGCTAGCAATTCTGTGCTTTTGTCTATAGAGTACAAATAAGTCATAGAAAATAAAATTGGAGGAACACATCTTCTGTAATGGTTGTTCTATACTGGATTTTCTAAAGCTTCTTTAACTTCCTGTAATGGGAAAGAAACAAGCAAAGAAAACAAAACCTCCAGAAGAAATCATTTACTTTAAGAAGCAATAACTTTTAAAATGAAGGTCTCACCCACACAAACTCACCTGAAAGAAAGTAGAAACTGTGCTACCTAAGTTACCTACTCAGTTAAAAGCAGCTACCATTGATCTTTCCATGACTTTAGTTCCTTTCCACCTCATCACTGCTTGTCACGATATTCTTTAGTTAAATTCCAGCCCTCTTGCAGAACTTATTGGATTTGGACAAATGAGGCTGAGCAAGGGCTTGCAGACCCTGTGCCTTTCTGTTATCCTCTCCCAGGATAGCCATACTCATTACCCTTCCCTTTTCGTGGGCAGTATACGCATGCACTCATCACTAGCAGTTAAGCATAAAACTTCTCAGATTATTATGGACAACATCTAACCACAAATCAGCTCAGAAGGAAAGTGGCACGTTTGCCATCCACAGCTTGAAGAGTCAAGGGTGTTGGAGCAGTCTTTCAGAAGTCATCCAGCTGAGCAGATGTCTCCTGGACTTGCCAGCACTCCAGTATAGACAGTGCAGTTCTGTTTGCACAACTGCAAACTAAGATGCCACTGTAAGATCTGTGCACCATGTTACTTGAATGCTGCAAATGAATCAGTATGCTGATAATGATAAACACATGTAGTGTATGCTCATGCACTGTCTCCTTCTGACTGAAGGGAAGTACGTTCATGTGGTTTTATTTGAACCAACATACAAATAATAAAACCTTCAAATTTACTTTTTATGTTACATTTTATCAATATTATGACTTTGTCAGCACAGAACTTTTGCTTAGCTTAAAAAAGTGCAAAAGTCAAGATTTTTTAACTACTCAGGAGATTGTGTTGTTACTAGAATCATTTAACAACCTGAATGAATCAGTAGTTACTGCAAAGCAAAAAAGTCTCACTCTTCCCCCTATAGAAGTAACATTCATTTTATTGCAGCTAAAGTATTACAACCAGTTTCCACAACCTTCTTTATAATACTTTATGTATAATCACCAGCTGAGATTTTTACATGTTTACATATCTTAAACAACAAAAAAAAGCTACATGTCAGGACAAGTGAAATGCCACACGTGGTATTATAAGCCCCGTATGCACATAACTGGTTATTTCTATAACCAACCCTCTGAGCAATATCAGGCACACGAAAGGTCAGCACTGGTGTATAAGGACCTTAGGAGGCATTTCTTTCAGGCTGCTCCTCCCAGGCTCAGTTCTTCAGCTGGGCGAGCAGAGACACCCACCACAATGCCGCTGAACTCCAAGCTCCAACCATGCCATAACTACTGCTCACTTTGTTGAGCAGCACGAAACTAAAACACACGCCAAGGAGAAGAAAAACCCCGACTACTGTGCTTATTCTAAGAGAAACACGATAGAAAAAGAGACTCTTCAGCAGACAAGACCTTCCAGCACTGGCGCTGGGTTCTGCTTGAGATGGGCGGGAAAGTCTGAGGAGCAGGAGAGCACGCACCAGCTGCCACGCGCCGTGAGACGCGCGGCTTCGAGAAACCCGAGGAATATACCTAGAAGGACGACATTCCTCCAGCCACACTAAAGGGTGCTAGCGTTTCCAACACCCCTCTTCTACGGGAAAAGGCTTTGCAGATCGCACCGGGAGCCACTACCCCTGCCTGAAGCGGGGAGCTGCCTTCTCCTTCCACCAGAAGGAGATACTGCCAATCCAAGCGCCCCCTAAGGGAAGAGAGAGCCGAGCTGTCTGTAGCTGGGCGCTCGCGCCCACTCCCGTCCTCAGAACACCGTGGCTGTCCCGACGTATGGAAGGTTCCCCTTTTCTTTAGCCTTTTGTATCGGTTGCTTATATATATATATATATTTGTCCCTTTTTGGGAACAGCGGTACCTTCTCGGATTGCCTTAGGAAAAGTGTTAGAGAAGAAAGTACTTTACCTCAGTAACTGCTAAGCAAGGGTGTAAGAACAACCAAGCAGTTTGAAGTAGCCTTACATTAGTCATTTTCTTCAGGAGCTCTTAGTCTATAAGAGAATGAGAAATCACAGAAAGTTTCCGGAGAAGAATGCGCCCCACTACTTGGTTAAGAAGGTGGCCAGAGCACAGGGAAGGTCAGGTGGGTGCTGATCAGGTGAAGAGAGACAGCTTGAGGCAGGGGAGGGCTGGGGGCCAGGAACTGCTCATAAGGCCCCAAGGATGGTCCCTGAGTTGTGTTGGGTGTGGGATCTGAGGTATGCTTTTATACAATAGTGAATATTTGTAATGTAAAGAGGGAATTGATGTGTTTGGCTTATGTCTAGTAGTAAACAGAAAAGCAGACTAAAAGAGGAAAATGTGGGGATGCTATTAGTGAGTGATCTCTGACTGTTCCTATGGAAAAGGAGTTTGTGTTTGCTTACTGCTGGTTTGCAGATAAGAACCGAAGATGTTTAATTTAAAGGATATAAGTACCTAACTAAAAGGGTGTTTCATTTACTTGAGTTAAATATCAATTTCAGTAGTTTTCATTAGTCTAACTTTTCTCTAAATTGATTATTGTTCCTTAGGATTGTGTTACTAGGCTGTAATTGCTAAACCTGATTACAAGTGCCTAGAACAGATCTTACTAAATAAAAAATGTCTCTGTGGTTCTTTAATTTCAGTTGTCATGTGTGTAAAATTAATTATTGTGGCAATAATATGAAGATTGCAAAGCTGCAAAGTAGTAGAAGAGAACAAATTGGAAACAATTTCATCAGGTTATATGGGCCTGCATTTAAACCACAGGAAAGGTGATTCTAGCATGCTGTAATTTTGGATCAAGAATTGGCTAGCGTAATTTCTTTAATAGTTTTAATAGTCTATGTAGTCTATAATTTAAACCATTTAAATTTACTTGAGCATGTTATCACTCAAAAGCAGGGAAATTATGCTAATAGGATTATTGTTATATTAAAAACTGTGCTAATTTGAAGCTTCTAAGAATACAAATGTACAGCTCAAATGTTATGTTCTTGCTAGTCATGCAGTAGAACGTGACATAAAGTAGGTACTTTGTCATTGTTAGAAACAGAATGGGTTGGATGAACAATAGATTGCACATCTTTTCATTAGGGGAGGGAACATACTTGTCAGTAAAACAAAGTGGCTCGTAGGAAAACAATACTGAACAACAGTACCAAGGGAAGGCTGTTACCCATAGAAGTAGAAGGAGGGAAAACTGTGATGTTGATGTATTGTCATTTGCTGGAAACAAAAAATAAAGTTGTTACCTGCTGCATAGGAAAGACTGATTTTAATCCACTAGGGCAGATACAATAAAAGCAAACCCTTTGTTATCTCAAGCAATTGATTGATTTAAAAAAACATAATGACTGTTATTTAGAGAAGTAAGAAAGAAACTGCAGCTGTTAGGTCTGGGGGCGGGGGGATGATGGGAGCTTAGACATTTCTGCAGAAACCAGTGATTGGGAATGCCATGCCCATGTTTGCTTAATGATACCTGCAAAAGGGCTTTCTTTTTCAGCAATTATTTTAAAGAAATGTAGTGTGGGGAAATATTTTGATATCAAGAAATGAACCTCAAAGTAATATTCATTTTGCATTTATCAATTTATGCAGGAATTGAATCGTTTTTGAGAAATGCATTTATAGGAAACACTTCCACCAAATTGTAAGCAAACTAAAGAGACTTCATGTTTGTTCTGTTGCAGGCTTCTGCGTGTTTATCCTTGAATGACTAACCTATTTTAATGAATGCTTGCTGCACCGATGTTAGCATTGTGTTTTTAAGAACAAGTTGAAAGTTGCATTTGCATAGCCAGTACATTCTTGTCCATGCTGTCACTGGGCAAGCATGCCTCAGAGCTGGGGTACCCACAGGTTAACTTGGAGGGTCAGGTTCTTAATACTTTGAAGTATTACTTACAGCAAAGACTTTCTGATCCTAGGTTTTGTCTGGTCTGTGTTTAAGGGAATAAAGGAAGAGAAAAATGTGTTCTTCTTCATTCATGACATAATTCATTAATATCTTGATACGTTTTCCTCAGTAACTCTTCGTCATTATGATGAACTGTCATATACACAGATGCAATTTGGAGTACTTGTAATTGATAACTGCAAAAGCAGTGCTACAATTATTTTTCTAATGTAGATGTGGAGAAATTTTTAACCTCTAGGAAAATGTGATGAAAGTGCAAAACTGCTTTTGAACCTCTGGAAAAAAAGGTGGAAGTGTGCTTTTATTGTGTTTGAGGCTGGTTTTCTGTATGGCAGAGTGAAAAAATGTAACATTTGGTATTTTGAAAGCAAATGTTGGATGGAGTGCATTTGAAAACATCTGATGTGTCTGCTGTGCCTAATGATAGATAGATAAAATTGTTAGTATCTGATGTGAACCGTGTAATCTTCCAAAAGCCTCCATTAGCTGTCAGTTTTCCTGGATGGAAAATAGCTTTGATGGAGAAGCTCTTTCTCATAGTACTGCACTACTGTTTTCCTTCTTACTCTTGATTCTGAGTATAAAAGCAGCTTCTCTGTTACTCGTGAGATGTCAGGTTTTATTAAGATAAGTATGGACAAATAGAACATAGGAGATGCAATACTGACTATTTTCCCCTCCCCTTTTATTTTGATATCCACTCCTTTTTTTTCCCCCTGTATTTTCATATCACCCCTCTTTCCAAGCTTATTTCAAGACAATCTGTTTTTCCTTTGGCTGCCTCTTTGGATGAATTATCTAGCAGTTGTTAAGCAGATGTAAATCAGTTTGTCAGATTGATCTCAGCTCTTTCCTGTGTTTTAGCAAGATAGTTTCTATTACCAGATACTCTGTTCCTCTCAAGACTATCTTTCTTCAGGTTATTTTCATTGTTTAATTCAGTACAGTCATTCTCTCTTACTTGTTAGTTGGATATCTTGAACTTAGTATTGTCTCTAGACCATGTGAATGGCACACTAAGCCCTTGAACTAAACTTAAAAATAGTTATTTTAAACAAATGTCATCTATTTTGTCATTTAGAACTATTTATGTGCTTGAATTGATTACTTCACTTGTGAATGTTGATGTCTTTCTCACTGGCAGTTGGGGTGGCTAAGGTCACCTTCGCCTAATAGTCCAAATGTCATTCTGCGTCTGTTTTAATAATCAGTATGTGAAAAATGTGCATTAAAATTAAAAAGAAAGCAGACAAAAACAGAAAAACCCATTTCGTGTCTTTTGTGGCATATATGAAAGTATGCAGCCCCCCCATCTCCAAATTACTGAATTACTGTTCATCCGGAACATTTTTAATAATGTTATTGTAGTTAAACTGTGTTAATGCAGAACTGTTGTACTCACAAATAGCGCATGTTTGAGTTTGAGATTGTATCTTTGAGATTAAGGCGCTAGATGGAACCTAGAAACTCATTTTAGGCATGAGAATTGCAAGTTGTTATTTGTGTGGAGAGCTATTTTGGATTCTGTGAATGGGAAAACTCTTCACTGAGAAGAAATCTTAATGTTGTGTTTACATCTGTTATTGGTATGATTTCAAGTACAGCTGAGAGAATGAAGAATGCAGGCTGAGAATGTTCGGTCTCCTGTTGAGACCTGTGATGCAATTTGAGTCTTCAGACAACTTCGCAGGCTTTGAGAACTGGTATCTAAGGAGGACTGAATAAATAGAAAGCTGCAACATTAATTATGAATTTTCTTGTTTCTGCAAATACGACTTCTGTGGTTTAGCTTGATCGCTGCTACTCTCACATCTATAACAACAACTGTATAGATTAGGCAGCTTTAAATACTGAGGAAAAGGACATTTAACCTAATTCACAATTGTCTTATTCAAGTTTTTTAAAGGCATTCTGTCAGAAAGTTAGAAAGCTGAATGAAGAAAGCATCCGAGCTCCACTATGTAGTGTGCATGTTGATTACATTTTAAAAAGTTCATGGCTACTGTATATTTAATGGAAAATGATTTAATGTAAATGATTTTTATCAGTATTAGTAGGCTGCAGTTCTGTTGAGCTGTTTATTTGATTTATGAGGACTGGCGTTCTTATTGGTTGGTTTTTTATCCTTTCATGGTAATGTGCTCCATATGGTAAAGTGCTTTTAATGTAATATGTTTTAATGTTTGCATCTTTGTTGTTTGTGTGTGGAAGTAGACCTTCTAATCAATTTGTTGCAACTGCTTTTTAATTTGCAGCCCTTATTGCTGGAGGATTTGAAGAGGCAGCTAAAGGAATAACATGTTTAATGAGGAGATCTGAGCGGGGATCTTATCCAAAGTTGTAAATCTGTTGGTACCAGCTTTTTAGATGATGAGGTCAGGCTCTTTTTAACTATTTTAGAGTGGATAAATCCTTAGTAAATAACATGAGCGATAGCAATAAAGTGGCTTGGCATATTGAGTTAACATCATTATCCTTTTCATTAATTTTACCTTCACTGATGTGTGTCTTAGAGAAGAACATTGTTTCCTTAACAGAAAAACAACACCAAAACAGCAAAAAAAAAAAAAAAAAAAAAAAAAAAAACACAGATGAAACAAACAAAAACTCCACCAACATTTTGGCCTGTTTTTTTTTTTCTATTCCATGAGATACTCTAATGTGGCTAGGAATGCAGTAAAAAGAAATTGCTGCTGAATTGGAGTCTGGAAGTTAGAATTTGTATTTTCAAACACAGACTGCCTACAAAACAGGGTATAGAATAAATAAGCCCTACTCATAATGCATGCCCAATTAAAAATGTCAAAACATACCCCGTCTTTTAAGAGGTTTTTATAGACTTTTCTTCCAGTATGTACAATTATTAACAAATGGTACATAAACCTCAAGTCTTTGAGAAATATTCTTCCAAGCATGACTCCAGGAAGATTCTTAATGTGCAGATGGTACTTAAGAGAACTGCTGATTCCAATGGTAAATGACCATTTAAAACTCAACTCTTTGTGCACTTGATATGCAGAATAATATCTACTTTTTTTGATAAAAGATTGGCATCTAAAAAGGCAGTGTGTAGCACAGTTATTTTTTCTTTAAGGAAATTTCTCTTTATATATGTTCTGAAATTGTGTAGAGCTACACTGTAGAGCTGAGGGCTTTTTCAGGGGAAAGAAGCATGTTTACTCTTTAAAAGTGCAATATTAAATGAAGCTTGATTGCAGAGTGCATTACATTAAGGAACGTGTTTATTTCATCTTCATTACAGTATAAAACCAATACAATACAGGTCAGTCCGGTTGGTTATGCTTGCCGTGTGGTTTGATTCAGTTTCCAAGTTGTCTTATTTTCCTAATTTGTCTTATTCCAGACGCCGTTTCTTTGTCTGTTGGATAAATAGCCATCTGTTTTCTTGTGTGACTCCTGCAACTTCTCGTAATTCCAGCTTCAGCAGTCTTCTGAGGAAGGTTAACAAGTTAATGGCGTCATGTTTTTAAAAGGACATGCTTGAAAGCTGATTGTCAGACTTAAATCATTACACACCAGTATACATGCTGGCTGACAGTTCAGGTTATGTTAAATACTTAAGTTAACCCTTATTATTTAAAGGTGGATGGTATTACTCTTGGATGTTATCATTCTAAATATTTCTGAAGTAGTGTATGGTGTTTTATCAACACAGATGAACTGTCCTCTGCCTGAGCTCTTTGGTTCATATAAATGGGATGAGCAAAGACAAAAATCTGTGTGATTCTTTGTAATGATCAGAACTGATTCACTGCATCCTTAAAACAAGCTCAGTGTTTTCTGTCCTTAGGGAGAATTTCTAGGATGTCTGGAAGATGCAGCCCTCCCAGGAATCTGGGTTATGTAGTTTCTTTCTAGTTTTCCTTGCTTTTTCCTTTTGAAAACTTAAAGATTTTCACATCTGCCTTGCCTGATGGGCAGCAACAGCATGGAAGAGCAGTGCTTTTTCATCAAGTAACTTTATTGCTGATGTCAACATTCTTTGGTAGAATTTGGATCAAACCTGTGAATTTTTACTCAGTATAGGCTGACATCTCTAGAACTGTCATATTTTTCAGATATATGTCATTGCTAGAGATCACAAGATGGGGGGAAAAAAGACCACTAAAATGGACAGTTCCTCATGTTTGAGGCTTGTGAAAAGAGCAAGAAGCTAGGAGTCAGTTCTTGGTAGCGTGATTTATTTCTGTTTGGCTGAGTTCTCTAAACTTTGATTAGGAATTCTGTGTGTGCTAGTTGGAGTGAATTCCACCCATAACTTAGTGGATTCTGATTGTTCAAGTATGAGCTTGTCAGCCTAGGGTCCCTTTGTAGCAGGAAGGTCCTCTGCACAAATGGTAATCTGTTCTGTGCTGAGACAGGTTTAAGTGTCTGAAGGTAACTTCTCTGACCTTCACATTTGCCTCTTGTGATTGTAAGCCTCAGTTTACTAGTGGTGAAATATTTAACGTTTAAAAGCTAAACTAGCTTCATATTTCACAAGTGATGCTATTCTAACTAAAAATAAATCCAATACTGACATTTCTACTGTTGCAGAGGGATCTTGTTTATAGAATGTTAGAATAATAATGAATGTTCTGACACCTGATGTGGTTATTTTAATTGCCCATATTCAGTAATACAAGAAATACTGAAAGTATACCTCTTAGGTAGGATTAAGAAATGAACAAGTTTCTGTTTTGTGAAGAAGCTACTGACGGGAGTTATTTCATTGTATTTTATTCTATCACTATTTTGGTTAGGAAACCACTGGAAGTTTCAGTCAACTTCAGTGGAGAGTGCTAGCAACATATACCTCCTGTCTTCTTACAGCCTTGTTTTGTTCTGTGGGTTAGTCTTCGTCCATCTACAGCTTGGGAAGCGTTGTGGTGAAGTTCATTTAGGAAGCCTGCTGTGTTGTGATTCATCTAAAACATTCTCATAGCTATTTAAAGAAACTGAATTAAACATTGTTCTAAGGAGGAGGTGAGGGATGACAGCAGACTCCGCTTATAATACTTCAACTTCAAAAAATTTGGAATCCAGGCATTTATTGCCCTTTGTCATTTATTGCACAAAGAGAAGAATCTACCTCATCTCATTAAATAACACATGATGATTCACTTGCCAAATGCCATTCACTGTTAGAGGAGAGGAGGTTCTTAAGGTTTAGTGCTGTGTTTGGGTGGTATCTAGGCTGTAAAGGAGCACCCCTTGGGGTGCTTTCTTGATGTAGTAATGTTGCTATTGCCTCAGTTTTTCTCATAAAATGTTAGGCTCTTCAGCCTGCCCTGCATCTATAAAAAGTACTTTAATCTTCCTGTCCCTCCATTCCCAAGGCTGTCATAACTATTGAAGAGTGTACTGTTGGTACTTGAGATATGGATTCCTTTCAAGGAAACTGTTGGCTTGCTGTGGAGCACACCTTGGGAGTCAATGACTTGAGGGGCAGGAAAGGGAGCAGAATAGATATTTGTGGTTACAGTCAATCAGAAGAGTAGGAGATCTTGAAGGCAGGAGCCCCATGGTAATAGCATCTGAAATAGCACCAGTCTGTGCAGGACCTGGGAGCAGGGAGGTATTACCCTGGAGATGGGACGAATACTCTTGCCAAGACTTTGCACTAAAGCTATGCCTGATGAGATTTCTTCAGTGAGAACATCTTGACTGCACGTGTATTCATCATGAGATCCTGGTATACAATCACTTCTCTCATATGATTTCATGCATGAGTTAGATTGCTCTGGAGGAGGAGAGGTGGAGAATGTAGCAGTGCCATTAATACGGAAAGCACACAGGCGCACTACGTTCTATTACAGAGCGTTCCTTGAAGTCATGGTAAAAAAAAAAGTCCTTGCTACTCTGGGCTGTAGATGTTGGAAAGGATCTTTGTACAAAGGAAAGGTTTAAAATTGCCTTCTTATGTTATCTAAGTTAAGTTATATTGGATGTTGTTGTAAGTACAAGTTTTATGACTATATAAACAGCTCTGCTGTCAATAAAACCTGCTGCTTTTCACAGGTAGGCTGTGTAGACATTGGTCTTGCTGCAGTTCATAGATCTAGGACCAATGGGTTTTTCTTTCTCTTTTATTCTTTTCTTTGTGAACAAGAATGATGTAACCCAGTAACCCAAAATAGCATCCTATGTGAAACATCTATTAAGAACTATACTGTTCTGTCTGAAAGCTGTCCTGAATGGGTTTTATGCTTGGCAATGCCTAACTTCCATTAATGACTTTGTAATACCATATGTGCAGTCTGACAATTTGATTTTTTTATTCTAGTTCTGATTCATCATTTCACCAAACTGCACTTTTTTCCTGCAGTTCACCAGTGATCACATTGATAGGTGGACTTCTGAGAATAACAGGGAT
This sequence comes from Pavo muticus, assembly GCA_016647715.1. Taxonomy (NCBI): domain Eukaryota; kingdom Metazoa; phylum Chordata; class Aves; order Galliformes; family Phasianidae; genus Pavo; species Pavo muticus. Next base: position 4,680,702 of record JACDJE010000015.1, on the reverse strand, counting down.
GCCATCAGAAATCACAATGTGAATGTTCCTGTTTTATCCTCCTTAGAACTTGATTCATAGCTGAATTTTAAGACTTTTCTTGCAAGTCTGCATTTCTCTGGATTGTCTATATTGCATTCTCTTGGCTAATTATTTTCCAGAACTGGGCAGGCTTAACTAGTTCTAGAGTGACTGCGCATGATGTCAGTGAAAGTTGAGAAATAGGGAGTGTAGGGCACTATTAAACATGTGAATCATTGAGTAATTTTCTCTTCGCTTATTCTTTCAACTTTTTAGGAAGTGCAATTTAGTTCTGATGCTAGGAAAATACAAAGTAATGTTGGTGTTTTTTTTGTCAGTTCTTTCTTTGTTTTCATTTTGCTTTCAAGTGAGATCTTTGTATATGTCAGCATGGATCTGGTTATTAGAATGGTATGGAATAATTCCAGCTGGGTACACTCTCAGTCACAGAAGTGCTGAACGCTTCCGTATTAGAAAATATGAATAAGGATCAACTGACCTGCCACTTCTCTAGAAGCTAATAAAAATGAAATAATATCCTATCATAAAGCAAGATTTCTTTTTAATAGGAAGGAAATATATTGTAGTGTGTGCTGGGTGCAAGAGAAATAGCGTATGATATTCTGGTAATATTTGGAGATGTTTGAGATGTGGGTGGTGGTCCTTAGGGACGTGGTTTAGTGGTAGACTTGAAGATGTTATGTTGATGGTTGGACTTACTGATCTATCTCAAGGGTCTTCTCCAGTCTCAATTCTGTGATTCTGAAGGAGATATCCAGTGGCACACCGAACTCAGTACCTATGCAGAGAGGCACATCATGGAGTGTCCCATAACAGTGCTGAGATTTTAGGTGCAAGTCTGTTCAGAAGGCAAATATCTGAACTGCTTTAAGAAATAATAAAAAGAATGCCATATCTTGTAATTCTTGTTTCTGTGTGGCCTGCATAGCTTATTTCCATCAGAAATCCAAGATGCTGTGGTGCAAAGACAAACAGTACTTTATCAGCAAATGCCAGGTGTTTGAGAGGTAACTGAAACTAATTCATTTGAACTGCATTGGAAGTGGCCTTTTTGTTTTCTTCTTCCCCTAAAACAGTGAAGTGTACTGTTAGAGTCAGGGTTTTGTTGCTTCAATTTCTCTTGATAATGACTCTAATTAGTGTTGTAATAATTAGATATAGATGGTTTGCAGGTGGGGAATGCCAGGCTTCATCTTTTCTAAATCATTCTGTCTCACCTGCTTCGCAAATGAAGAAACTCTCAGCCCTGACCCAAAGCCTGTTGATAAAACAGACTCCCTATGATTTCATGGGAATTTAGTAGAGACCATACATTCTACTGTGCTTTTTGAGATTGCTGTCTATTTTGCAACTTGCATAATACCACATATTCAGAACTGTATGAAAACAACATCTTGAGGAGAAATGCTATTTGTAGATGAGTTGTGTTTATGAAATCTCACTGTAATTGTACCCTTTCTCTTCTGCCACTTAGTCCCAGGGAAAAGCTTTCTCCCTGCCTATTCTCTTTTCACAAGCCAGTAAAATCCCAAAGTGCATGAGGGATTGCAGAGGAAATTCTTTACCATGGTTTCCCATGGAAATTATTGTATATGCTGTGCATTTTTAGGTGCTGAAATCTGTGACTTTCTTTTAATAGTTGGGCTGTTCTGTGTTAAGGTGGGAACTTCGAAAGGACAGTTTCTTCATTCCTGTGATACAGACAAGACTAACATGAGTCCCCTAGCTGGACACTTGTTTATTGCTTGAGGTGCTATTATGGGTGTTGTCATGTAAGTGTTTTCTTGTTCCTCCAAGCCTTAGTCAGTTTTTGTTTTCTATTTATTTTATTACCCATTATGTTCCATGTTTTTCTTCCTCACACACATAGAGGATGTTGAGTTCATCAAGCACAAATTATCATACAATGTATAAAAAAAAAACAACAACAAAAAAGCAGCAACTGAAGCTAAAAGTAACTGTCTTTAAAGCATTCTACACGATGTGATTAAGTGGTTTGGAAAGACACCGTTATCCTTGGAAAATGTAGGAACTTAAAAATAAGCATGAATTTGGCAGGAGTTCCAACCTGATTTATTTTATCCTTTATTATACTGGTGCAGCTGGCTGATCAGCTGTGTCCTGATGATCCCTGAGAGGCACCCGTCTCTGTGATGGACTGTATTTCTATCTTTTCCTTGACTTTCCTGATTCTCTTTCAGAATGTTTTGTTCCCAAGGGATAGAGAGGACTGTTCTTTTATTTTGGAGTGAATGTGCCTCTCTTTGGACTCCCACGCAGGAACTAGAGCTTAAAGTATCTAACACTGTGATGTCAAGAAACCTGTAAATGTCCTAATTAGATGTGCCCTAATCGTCAAACAATCAAATTTGGGGTTCTGCCCACTTCCAGGGAGCAGGCAGATAGAAATTGCTGTTTTGCCACTTCATTATCACCCAGTGCACTGAATAGGAAAACTCTGTTGATGTCACAGAGTTGCTATAGCAACGCAGACCTTGCTTATCTCTGTTTCTCTGGCAACAATCCTTTACTTTCTGCTGTATTCACACTCTTTGTTGCTATAAAATTCCTTCATTGTTTTCCATATTCACAGCTCACATCAGGCCAGTACTCAGATGCAGACTTGGTGTCTTCTTACAGAGAGGGTTACTGGACTTCCATAATTTCACATTTGTTCTGGTAGACTCTGAAACTGGTGAAGAAAAATAACTCATTTAGGAGTCTGTAGAGATGTGTGGTAAAGGTATTGTTAGAAATTCCATTTTATAGTGTCTAGGATTCATTTGCAGATTACCCTGGGTTGAAATTGAAGACATGGGATTCCTTGGTAGAGTCCAATGCCTGGGTTCCTGTTGTTTGCTCTCTCTCAAGGTGAGAAACTTTCCCTGGCCCGGCTGGCTACAATTTTAGCAATACACTGCAGACTGAAACTGCTGTAGAGGTTTCAGAACAAGTTAAAGATGTCTATTTTTCTATGAACAGTAGGTTCATAACAGTATTCTATAACATAGTATTCTTACTCGTTTTAACTTATTCATAATAATTAGCAGATTGGGTAGCTCAAGAAAAGGTGAAGATCTTTTGATACGGTTGGTACTGGCTGCTTTGATTGTTCCTTAACAAGCACCCTCTTTGTCACAGAATTATAGATAAATGACCTTTACTAATGTTCATATGAGTCTTTCATGCAGGAGTTCCTATTATTTTCCATGAAAATTTATTGCTCAGTATCTTACAAGTAGAATTATGACCTGTGGTGCTTTGTTTATCTGCAGAGATAGTCATGTTTCTTTTCATGTGATGTAGCGCAATGCTGACTGTTGAAGAAAAAAGGACTATTTCTGAAGTTCTTGTTAGTCTTTCTAAAGCTCTTATTCACAGCTCTTACATTACCTCCTGACAAATTTATGGATTGATGGATGCTGAATGTTTATTTCTTGTCAGCACTGGGGCAGTTTATCATTTAACACTTATCTCACTGGAGAGTAGTATGTTCTCCTCACATTAGGTCATTTTCTAAACCTTTCTATTTAATGCAATATGAAACATGTACTCAAGGAATTTATAATGGGAAATTTGAATGAACTTCAAACTTGATAACTTCCTTTTGGACATAGTAACTACTTCTGTTTTTATTCTCATTGCTGTGTGATGCTTGGGTGTTCTGTCCATTATCTGTACGATCCTTGGGGCCTGAGTGATGGCAGAGAGGAGCTGATATGGGAGGAATCAATAAGGCAGTGTTTGTTTTTTTTGTTTGCTAGAATGGATACTTGCTGTCAGTATACTTCTAATTAAGTTGAATCAGGGGAATTTAACAACACTAGGACTCTCATTTAAATTGAAATAGGTACATAGCAGTTCAGGTTCCATATAGATAAAGAATACAAACAGCATCTTGATGCTTTTGGTCTGTAATGAGCATCTGAGCTCACTCGGCTAATTACTGGAAGGATCTGCATCATCTTGTTCTTTATTATGTCATGAGAAGAAATCTGACTTTTTCCACATATCATTACAGAATTAGAATTTTTGAAGAAATTAGTTAAAAGTAGGCTGGGTGATTCCTGATAATCTAATCTGTTTTAATTTTGTAGGTATTTCTGCTTGCTTCCTGTTTCGCTCTATTACTGGTTTGCCATCACCAATGCTGGATGAGATATTCTTGTGTCCAATTGCAGGAGCGATTTCAACCACGAGTCAAAGCCTGTGTGAAGACCGTTTCTTGTAGTGTGTTCTAAACACTGTTCCGGAAGGGTGCTTGGTACTGCACTGAAAGGCTGCTGATGAGAAAAGGTAAAAGTTTTGGTCTTAATATTTTCATAAACCCGTTTTCCCAAACCATGATCTTGTCCTCTTTATTAAATCTAGCTGTTGCTGATTGCATTTTGTGACCCTTGTCTATTAGTCATTCCTCTTGAGAGGAGATGAGATGGGAAGGGACATAATGATGGAGAAGAAATCAAAAGTTATGGTTTTAAATAGCAGTCTTGACAGTTTCTCGATAAAAGGTAATTCAACAAATTGCCAACGCTTCCTGATCAGAGAAGTATTCAAAATGCAACAGAGAAGTGACTTCAGGCTTGGCAGGCTACTGATCGGCATCCAGCGCATAATAGCCTTTGTAGTTTGTTGTGTACCTGCTCTGTCACACTGCTGATCAATAGTCCTTCCATGTCTGATTCTTTGTCCTGTGGCAAGACTTCTGAATGTAAAGAACACCTTAAAGGAGAAGTAAATGAACAAATCACTGATCTAGGACATCTGTTCGTGCCGTGTGAGATCGACAATTGTAATAAATACTTAAATTGTAGGTAAAAACTAATTTATAACTGTATTTTAATGAATTACACATTATCAGAAGTTCTCTAACTGTTGTGTGCTTTGTTTTTAGTTTGTGCATTTCCTGGTTTATCAGGACATCAAATACTAGGTGTTCAGATTATGTCTAGATTTATAATACTAAAGCAAATTTATTGTAGACAAGTTTGTCCATTCTTCAGTATTCCTGCAGTATGTCTGAGCATGTCTTTGTATATTACCTTGGTCTGTAGTCCTGTGTTACCAGCTGGTGGTTGTTCTTTATGTAGGCTAACTTTGGTGAATGTTTTGGAAAGTAATTCTGCCGTGTAGCTGCATGCTTTTAAGTTAGCTAACTTAACAGCTGAGTGGTTTTCACAGGCTTTCATGTGTTTCTCGAGACAGTTGATTTCTTTGTTACTTTGTATAAATACAGCTAAATTACACTGTCTGAGAGTGCTGTAGTGAGTCATCGAGATCTTTATGGCTATTATGTATTTTAGTCCACATGGCTCTATTCCTGTTACTTCAGTCTGTAGTTAAAGACCCAGAATCGCAATGTAACTGTTGAAATAGATGAGTTGTGCAATGCAGCTCATTGTGTAGCACTTGGACATCGAGAGTTTAGTTCTGTCTTCTGTATAGAGTTTGTATCTGCTATTTAGAGTGATTGGTTGACAATGTGTATTGAGAGTTTCATTTGGTTTTTAAATACATGCATCAAATCTAGTACAAGGAAGTTTAAAAAGCAGAAAAAGGAACATCATTAAAAAATTGCAGAGTACCAGTAAGTGAATTGGAATTACTAAATTTGTTGGTGGCAATATAGGTGTCCTATTAGGTCAGAGTAGCCGGAATGTGAAGTAAGCTGTAAATACAAAGGCTACTCCAAAAACTCCAGAAGTAAATCTGCCTATTTTGTTATGTTGGCCCCCGATGTCAGAGTCGGACATCAGAGATGTCATGTTGGTGGTGTGGAAGTGGTGGTTGAACCTTCCCACCTGTGTTCCATCACCATGCAACTGATGGCAGCAGGGGGGCAGTCCGACTAAGTGATGTCTGACATGGATGTGCCTATAAAGCAAAGGTGTGGAATTGAATTTCTCCCCGTGAAAAAAATTGCACCCATCAGCACTTGTCAGTGCTTACTGAATGTTTTTAGGGATACCAAACATACATAACACAGTGAGGTGGTAAGGGTGTGTTTCAGCAGTGGTGACAGCAATGTTTCAGGTGATCATACAGATTTCTAGAAGTGTGGCATGCAGGCTATTGTTCATAGCTGGTGAAGATACACAGGTAATGGTGGTAACTATGTTGAAAATGGTGTTTTGTAGCTGAGACTTTGCTCTATCAAGTAGTGTTACCGTGCTCTTTTTAGTTCCCATGGGATTAAATAGGAAGCATTACTTTCAGAGTGACCTACGTACTTTCAGAAGTTACAGAAAGGTGATGGGACAAAGGTACTGTTCAAAGTTTAACTGTAAACATAAGCATGACTTTTTTGGTCAGCACACTAATTCCAGAAGAATATTTCCAGTCAAAATGAGACTATAAAGTTACATCCTCTCAAGTCTTATTTATGTTACACCATTCAGTTAGAATGAATGCAAATGCTATGGGTTGGTCTATTTAGAGATGATTTTGAATCACTTCAAGATTAATTCTATGTTTATAATGCTTGTGCTCATCTCTTCATTGATTAGGCTAATTTGAAAGTTGAATGAAGGTATTGATCAAGAAGAGCATTCTACCTTAATCCTAATTAATGTTGTATAAGTAGTCCCAATTTATGACCACTCGCATCTCCACACAGGAGATGGTACAACAGAAATTTGCTAAGACAGATTTTCTTATGGAATTTTTGGTCTCCTTCCAACTTCACTCAGTGGAGAACTGAGTGAACAACTCGTATTTTGAACTGGACTTCCCTTGTAGCAAGAACTTAGTTCTAAAACTATTGAAATATTTTGGCTAAGAATTGAGTTCAGTCAGTGTTCTAGGAGGGGGAAAAGGGAAGGATAAGAAGCAGGAAGCATCAAAGCCTGTTGCTTATTCAGCTTGTGGTACTCAGATGTGACAAACTGACTGCGATTTGCACTTTCCAGGCCGGACTATCACTTCACTGGGTTTTGTTTGCACATCCTGTTGGTGAGCTGCTGCTTCCATTTAGCACTTGCTCTAAAATGTTCTTTTTAAAAAAAAAGCCAGTTTCCCATCTGCTGTTCTCACAACAGACTTCATAGTTCTGTCACCTACTTATATCTTTTAGAGGAAAGTAGTTGCCTATGATGTTTTCTATTTTCAGTGTTTTAGGAGTATCTGCTTAGGTTTCTTCTACTAGAATTTATAAGGTTTGGGTAATTACCTCCAGCTTTGTTGCTGTTGCCATTTTAAGGCTAATTTGCTCATCAAGGAAATTTTATGTTGAGTGCTCCTTGTTACCAAATAGATCTGGATAGGAATCCCTATTGTGGCAAAATAATTGATGTTTACGTACAAAATGCTTTAATATATGAATGGGTGTCCACAGTTTATCACCATCCATGACTCCTGGATGTCTTAGGGTGCTGATTTTAGCAGTTTATTCCTCTGAGTAGTTCATGTAATGCTGACCGCAACACCCATTTTATGTTCCTGCTTTATTTCCTTTAATTCCGTCTTCCAACAGCATTGATGTATAAAAATGTCAATGAAGTATTCTTTGCAGCATAACAGGTGTTAAGCTAGTTTTATTTTAACTTCTTTGATAGGTTCTCCACCTTTCTGGAGAATTGTTATGACCTACTTTTTAGGTAATAAATTCCTATTATAAGTAGTTTGACAAACTTGATGATCATCTCTGCTTTGGTATAACAACAAGCGCATGGAACTGGAATTTCTAGGTCCCATAGTTGTCCTCTAGTTTATGCTGTGTTGGATTATATGTCAAAATTGTTTTCATGCCATCCGTTAGAGTTAATATGTTCTGAACTACTTTACTGTAGTTCCTGGTGTCTAGAGATTCATTCTTCATATCAATTTGCATCGTTTCCTTTCTTTAAGGTCCTGTTAACTTAATTTCTTAGTTAGAATAATGTGAACGGACAGCAAGAAGGCAGAATAATGAAGTCACAGAATTTGAACAAAAATCTTATTCTGCATAGATAAGAATATTTTGTACTTAAGTGAGAACCACAAGAGCTGATTTTTCTCAGTTTTGTCTTGTTTGTTTTGGTAAAAGTGAGAAACCAAACTTTTCATAGCCAGTTTCACTCTGAAATGAATGTGTTCAGGTAAGCAGATACGGTTATTGCTTTTTGTCCATTTGGTAGACAAAATACAGGATCCTACTGCACAAAAGTAATGTCAGAATATATGAGATTTGAAGGACTCTTGGGCTACTGAGGCTGCTTCCAGCCTTATTAGGCTGGTAAACTTGGAAGTGTTGCACTGAAACCTCTTGATCACAATTAGACTGTAATTAGTTGTAGTATTCTCGCTGTAGTGTGTTGTGTGGATCATCACCAGTGCTTCTCAGTATCTATTACACTTTGTCATTTTCCATTTTATTTTTGACTGAGCTGGGGGCAATCCTTTGGGCTCTCCTTTCTGTGCTGTTTCAGTTACATTTATAATAGATGTTCCATTTACAATTACAACTTTTAAGCACTATCTCTATGTAAAAGTATTAACAAGAAACTTAATCTTTAAAACCAATGTTTCATTAGAAATATGAACTTAAAAGCACTTTACAGGAACTTTAGTCTTAATTTTACCATGTTTAAAATGTGTAAATGTATTCTTTCCTGGAATAGTGTATTACTTCTGTTTAGACACTTTTTGATGAGATGCTATCTTGTAAGAGGAAAAAAAATCTTGATTCCTTTAAACTTCAGCAGCAAAGAGGATAGAACATTGTTTCCCTCTGCCCAATCAGGTTGTTTCAATTTAGTGACAGCGGGTTAACTTGCCCTTTATTTCTTTGCTGTGCGGAGTCACTGTATCACCCAGGACTGCTTCTTCCAGGTATGTTTGAGGAACTCTTGAAAATTCTTGGCAGTCCTGTAGAAACCAGCATAGGTTTGCATCATAGAGAGCTGAGAGTATTGGCTGATGTCACTGAGAAGCTATTCACTGAGTTGTGTTTTGGGGTAGGTTGGAGACTGGGGGAAGTTGGATCACGTTTCCTAGAGGAGGTAGGGGAATCTTTGCCTTGGGAAGTCTTAAAATCCTGTTCAATCAAGCAACCTGGTCAGAATTTGGTGGTTATCCTGGATTAGGATTAGGTGGTGAGTAGGAATTTGGATTTAGATCATGTACAAAGAGTCTCTCCAATGTGGATGATTCCAAGAGATCAGATTTCTACTTGTTAGAAAAGTCTGTGACAGAAGGTTAGGCTTTCTTTTCCCTCACTCTTGAGGTAATCAATGTTTCAATTTGTAACTTTTCTAATAATGAAAAAATGCAAGCAAAACATGGAATTGTTAAAACATTGTCTCAAAATTTTGATTTGTCTGTCAGTTTGAGACTTGTTTTTTATTCTTACTTTCACTTAGGCAAAGAAACATATTGTGCTGTCTCTGATTTCTGCCATTTATAAAAGCTGTATTTTTTCAGAGAATCCTAATTGTAGAATAGATAGAAAAACAAGCAGGAAAGGAAACTTGAAAGAGTAACTAGAGGATGAATACTGCATAACTGCAAATTTGGTAGAGTAGTCCCTCTTCTTACTTTGTGGAACAAGGCTGAGACATAATCCATCAGCTGTCTTCTGAAAAGACAATTGTGAAAACTCAGTCACTGTAGTTTTGATATAGCATTTGGTTATGACATTCAGAACAGAAGTCTAAAGATACTTGGAGTTGTGGTTTCCATATACCAGCTAGGGATGTGACAGGCTCCTACCTTATGCATTTTAGAAATAGGATAAATTTACTTCTCTATAGTTCGTGCTGACAATGCATAGAAATTTGCCCAGTGCAATGTATGAACTATCAGAACTTCATCTGCAAACTGTCAGGAGATTTTCAGGCTGGGGTGGTGATGGGAGTGAAGAAAATCTGTGGTGGAGAATTTCAGGATCTTGATTAATCTGCTTTCTTCTAATTTTGAGAACCTTGGTATTTTTCATCTAGCCTTGGATTGGATGGCTATTTCTCAGATCTTCAAACTATAAATTAAACATGCCTGTACTTGACATACATGAATGAAGCTGTCATCTAATTGCATTACAGATTTGTAGCTGTTACAACATCTTTATCAGTGAGATAGACGATGGGATGAGCACACACTCAGCAAGTTTGATGACTCAAAGATGAGCAGTGTGGTTGATAAAGCAGAAGGAAGGGATACCATCCAAAGGGACCTTGATAACTGGGCCCTTGTGAACCTAATGAAGTTCAACATAGCAAAGTGCAAGGTTTTGCACTTGGGTGAAGGTAATCCCAGATATGCATATAAACTGGGAGAAGCCATTGAGAGTAGCCCTGATGAGAAGGACTTAAGGGTCCTGGTTGATGAAAAACTTAATGAGTCAGCAGTGTATGCTTGCAGCCTGGAAGGCCAGTGGTATCTTGGGTTTTATCAGAAGAGGGAGGAACAGCAGGGTGAGGGAGGTGATTGTCACCCTCTACTCTGCCCTTGTGAGGCCCTAGCTGGAGTACTGCATCCAAGTCTGGGGTTTCCAGCACAGGCAGGATGTGGGACTTTTGAATAGGGTCCAGAGGAGGGCCACAAAGATGATCCAAGGGCTGGAGCACCTCCATTATGAAGGCAGGCTGAAGAAACTGGGCTTGATCAGCCTGGAAAAGAGAAGGTTATGGGGAGAACTTACTATGCCTTTTGGTATTTAAAGGGAGTTTACAAACATGAGGGAGATAAATTTTTACATGGGTAGATAGTGATAGGATGAGGGAGTATGATTTTAAACTAAAGGAGGGGAGATTAGATGTCAGGGGAAGTTTTTTACTGAGTAGTGCGGTGCTGGAACAGATTGCTCAGAGAGGTTGTGGATGACTCCATCGTTAGAGGTGTTTAAGGCCAGGTTGAATGGAGCCCAGGCCCATCTGATCCAGTACTTGATCCAGCAACTGGGAACCATGCCTGCAACAGGGGGTTTGGAACTTGATGATCCTTGAGGTCCCTTCCAACCTCAGCCATTCTATTGACTCTCATTTCATCCTGTGATGCCAACGGTTTCTATGTGTTACAATGTATGGCCTCAGGGATTCCTTACCTTTCTGTATTTCATAAGATTTCAGTCTATTTTTTATGTTTTTCCTCTGATCTAAAAACTGTCTTTGCAGTATCATTGAATCTTCTATTGTTTCCTTTTAGGAGATTATCACCAGTGTTTCTACACAAAATCTTGCCTGCAGCTATATTTTTATACTGTTCACTAAGCTCTTGTAATTCTTTGTATTTTTCCCTTCTGAACTTGCATTTCCTGCTCATTGCAGTACCAAGAAACTCACATATACATTGAACAACTTGGAAAAAAATGTCAGACAGTGGAAAAAATATATATTTCATGAAGTTGGAAGCTATCTTTGCAAAGGAATTTGATGTTTCAGTTTACTGTGTAGTATTTTTGTGCATTGTACAAAAGACATGAAGGACATAAGAGATATTTCAAGGTAAATCTGCAATAGATTTAAAATAATATCAGGAAATATTTCACGAGGTTGAAAGCTAGCTCTATCTTTGCAAAGGAATTTGATGTTTCAGTTTACTGTGTAGTATTTCTGTTCATTGTACAAAAGGATGTGAAATAGATATTTCAAAGTGAATCTGCAGTAGATTTTAAATAATATTAGGAAATGGAGGAAATTTTCCTGTCTGTCAATGTATAGTAGGGCAGACAAATGTCTCCATTGTTTCTTTTTCAATTAAATGCTCAGTTTTTGCATTTATCTTGTCAGCTGCATAAATGCTAAGTAGTTTTCTGGCACTACTGAATGGAATATCCAGCCAACAGAACTTTTCTTATTCTCCCTAGACATTTGCACTCCAATTGTGTAGCAGTTCATTCCTGTTTTTTAATAGGATGAGAAAAACCTACATGGAGGGCTTTGGAGGATCAGCTCAGACTGCAGGCTGTTAGAATGAGTATAAGTACAGTCCTGGTCTACATAACTATCTCAGAGAACTTGCTTTGTGTTATTTGCTCTTTCAAGTCGTGTTAATTTTGTCTGTCTTATCAGTAAAATGAAGCAGAAATTGATGATTATTTCCTGTGATAAAGCAAATACTGTATCCAAAGGACAGTGTCAAGCTTTATGAAGAAGCTTGATGTGAATTCCAAAGCTTGAATTCAGTTCTGAATTTAATCACTGTGTGAGACTTGTATTGATATATTACTGATAAAAATGTCTTTAAATGCAGAAATGGTAAAGCGAAGGTCAATGTCATTGGCTTCTCTGAAGGTCCATTAAATATATTTGGAGGTGTGTATTAATTCCATTTAGAGATGTGACTATCCCAATGAACGTCAAACATAAAAAAGAGATCATTTAAATGAGCAGCGCAGCAAAAGTAGCGTACCTTTTTCTTCAGATTGTTTAGTGTGTCTCTAGGTCATGTTGGCTGATATTTTGAGAACGTCAAAAGTTGAAGAGGGAGTGCTCAATCATGTGGTACACAGAATGTGACTGATTAATATACTTTGTCAAAGAATACAGAAGTGTAACTGGACATGATTTTAAATAAAAGTATTTTTCCCCACTTAACCTAATTGCCATATAATCTGACCAGAAAATCCTGTTTAACTCTCCTAGAGAGAGATTTCCTGTGATGTTTCAGGTAATGATCCTGCCTGTGGTCCAGAAGAGAACTAAAAACCTGAAAAGCTCGCTGTTTGATTCATAAGACTTTTATTAAACACTATTAGTTTCTTAATTGGCAACTCCAGTAACCGTGGAGGTGGCTGGTGAATGTGGTGTCATCTTATTTTCATTAAGACAACGCCAATAGCATGCAAATAGGCTTATTATTTTGGGCATACTTGTTAGCTGATTGCGGCAGACTTCAGAGACCCATATCTGGAGGCAGACTTCACGTGCTTCCAGACTTCCTGAAGAAGGTGCATCATGCATCTTCCCAAGTACTACAATTCCTGGACAAGGCTGGATAAATCCACTGTCAGGATTCTGTCAGTTATATTTACAATTGATGGAATTTGAGCTTCAAGTGAACCTACTGCGTCTTAGTGAAGCAAAATTTCTCAAAGCTCAAAGATTTTATGTTCATTTCATATTGCTATGTATTTAATACTTCTACAATCTAAGGACTCTTCAGATACGTGGTTCTATTTCTTGATGTTGTCGGTTGTGTAATGAAAGCAGGGAAGAATGGGATGAAACACAGGAAAGATGTAGATGCAGTTACAGATCTGAATCAAAAATACTGACATTTCAAATTCAAATGTTTGCACTGTCACTGGGCTATTGTTTTGTCAGTCTCTGCTGGGTGTCGCTACCTTGTGCATTTGTTGAGGCACTTGAGATTGCTCAGGATAATTGTTAGCACTGCTGGGGTTCATTTAAGTTAGTACCATTTCATGCAGGAAGATTCTGCTAGTCAAAAAGAATCAACTTGGGTGGCTCTGACTTCATTAAAACTCCCAAAACTGTTTGAGTGCCACATCTGAGTTTCAGTGCTAATTCTTTGCAAGAATCAACAGGGGGAGTAGGTTACCATTTGCCTGTAGCATGAGAGCCTCCCTCTGCCAAACCATTGTGTTTTGTTATATTAAAAAACATCGTTCCTGCTGTGTCTTTTTATGCCAAATGTTCCCTGTGGTTGGGCATGCAGGCCGTAACTACCTTCTGAGAATTGCATCAGAGCAAATGAGCTGTGACACCGCTTGCGTATTTTTAAATAAGCTCAGTGTTGTCCGTCTAATGAAGTGCTAAAGCATACTGTGCCTGTGGGAAATGCAGGCTTTGCATGAGGAGTAGTTAGGAAGAAGTTTTGTTTTCAAACAAACAAAATAAGTATGTGTTCTCAGTGTTGCCATAAGCAGCTGCTGTTTAACTTCAGTGAATCCCAAGTTGCTGATTTTCGGTTAGAATGGATGGCACTGATAATTCTGAAGAATTATGTATTGTGTTAAATTTGTTAACCACACTTAGGGAACACTTCTGGAAATGTTACCTTCACATACAACAAGTTCCAAGCTTCTGTTTCTTAGCTTTGTGACAGGAGTGTCTGGCTGTGCCATTATTAGGCTGACAGTAGACTAATGAGTATGTGAAGATTTGAAGATACCACAATTTGAAGTAAATCTACTTTGCTTTATTTACATGCTATCCCACTTGAGTGAATCCTAAACAACTACCTATTTTGTTCTCAGCAAATAAGTGTTGGACCTCTTGACAGATATTTGGATTTCGTCTGAAACTCTTCACTATTATGAAATAAGAAATGTCAAAATGTTTCTAAATGCCCCATAAAGCTTTCCTTTCACTTCTGTTTAATATATGACTAACTTTCATAGAGCTCCTGTCCTCTGAGCGTGAACAGAAGCAAATGCATTGTGCAGTTCAGTTTTAATTTGTTCCTTGCATGTGAAGTGATAGTCACTGAAAAACTGGCAGAGATTAGTCCTGCAAAACCAGTGCTTCATTCAGATAGGTGCTATTTCTTGCCCTTCTTCAAATGGCACAATCTATTGTGAAAAATCATGGCCCTCAAATTTACCTGTGTTCTAATTTGAGGGAGCTGGGTGCGTAGCCTATGAAGTAAAATCAAATGTAGTTGGTGTTGCATAAATTGCCATTGTTAGCTACGTGACACGTATTGCAGATAGCTGATAAAGCATTTGCCAGTTTTCCACCTTCTTCTTTGGCTTATGAAAGTGTGGCTTCCTCTGATTAGGATGTTTCTATTGCAAAAATAATTTGTGCACACTTTAGACTTTTTATTAGATCTCATCTACCTGTATGGGAAAATCACAGCTTCTGAGACTTCAGCATTTTATGTTCTTCAGTTGTTCAGCACTCTGTCCAGCTTGAACAACTTCAAAAGCTGCAAAAAGATTTCTTTGTATCTTACTATCTCACTTATCTTCTATAGCATCTCACTTCAGTTACCTTATTGCTCTAGTATTGCCCAAAAAAGAGTACTGAGTATGATCTGCCATGCAAGTTCATAATAAATCAAGTATTCTTGTTTATTTTACCTAAAATCACCTCCAGTGCCATCATGATGGAAAGAAAAATACCAAAGATTCCACTCGAAGCAATTGTTAAGAAGATGTAAAAAATAAATTTACATCTCAAGTACAGTGTTTATTGTAAGAGCTTTTTGTATCTTTTTGATGCATCCTCCGTGGCTTTTATAAATAGTTCCAACAGCGTAACTTAAAGGGAGAAATCTCAAGAGGTAGAGAAGGTGTCTGGAAGATGAAAGCTTAATTCACAGAATTCTTGTTTCTAACACATTCAATAGTCAGAACCACAAGTTTTACAGTAAAATCCCCCTGTTCAAAATTTAAATGAGTACATTTTTGCACTTATAGTAATATAGAATTGTTCAGGTCTCAAAGGTATGAAATTATGCTTAATTTACAAGATTGCTGAGAACAAACTTCCTCCTTTCTACTGTAAAGGAATTGTTTTTTTTTGTCTGCCTGTATAAAGAGACGTGCACAGGATTATTTTCTTATTTGCTACAGGCATGTCTGCATTATTATATATTTGGGCCAAAATATAATAGTGTGAGTGCCTGTAGTGCCAGCACACTGGGTTAATAACTGGGAGCTGTGAATATTGTGAGAAAGGCTAAGATGAGGAAAGGGCATACAGTAGAGAGAATAAATGCTGAAAAATTCCAAGAGATCCAAAGCTGAGTAAGAAAAAATAAAGCAGTACAAGCAAAAAATACAAGTAATAACAAAGTTTTTGATTTGGAATCTCTGTATGAGATTTATTGACATTTGATGTCAAGCATTTCAGTGAAAGGATAAAAAACCTTGTGCAGTTTTTTGCTGCTGTTATATTGAATGCTTTAGGGAAAAGAGCTCTGTAATGGTAGTTGTAAATTTTAAATCCTGCTAGTTCTTTAAAGCAGAACATTATTTCAGTGAGAAACATGAGTTCTCCATTTCTGACCTTGCTACCTTAATTCCTACAAGGAACTTAGAAATGTCAGTTCTGAGTGATTGGAAGTTGAGAATGACTGTTTTTATTGGTAAACAGTAATGCTTATTGTTTATCTTCCACAAGGATTTGCTTCAGTGACGATTCTGGTTGAGTGATGTATTTTCTTAGTTTAAGAAGGTCATCTGATTTCATTTAACAGAATAATAGCCATGTTAACAATTTCAAGCTTTCCTTGAAAAGAAAAGTTTGGCTTTCAGCTACTGCGTATTAGCTGAGAATGAGAAATAAGGCTACCAAATACTACTGTTCTAGTAAAATTTGTTATTGAATTACTGCGTCAGTTAAGAAAATAATTTAGCTAGAGATTTGGCAATAATGCTATAATGTGCATCCTTTGGAGAGATTTGATTTATTGTTGTAGGAATAAATGAATATGAATGTGATCTAGTAGTGTTCTGTAAAGTTCCAGCGATGTTTTTCACACTCCACTTTGTAAGGTGAAAATAAGCATCTTCTCTGCTAAAAGTTGCAGTATTCCAAGTAAACCATTTAGGATATTTAGAAAGGTTTCAAGAGTCCTTAGTAAGAGTGGCAGTCATGGATGTGTGTAGATCAAAAGCATGTTCATACTAAATTAAAGCCAATAAATATTTAGAACACGTTCTAGGAGACTGTTTTTCCCAGGTAGTTGCTTTTTGGCTAAGCCTGATCTGGAACCTGTTTTAATGAGAGAGCTAAGCCACTTCTTTGTTCTACTTATTCTGGAACAGCTTCACACCAGTCCAGCTACTGAAGGATGCAGATTTTCCATGGAGGCTGGTGATTCCAGGTGGCTGTTGCAGATATTATAAATTTCTATAGCTGCAGGTTAGTCCAGCTACACTTGCAAGCAAATTGTAGAAGGATCATTAGTTGTACAGCTGTACTAGTTGTGGACCTCCTTGTGGTATGCTGCGATAGTCTACATCCTGGAAAAACATGTGGTGTGGTTTTTTTGTTGTTGTTCTGTGTTTTTGTTTTTCTTTATTGTATAGTTTTGTCTGTTGTGGTTGTAAATCGAGCCAGTACAGTACAATGAGTTTACTTCTTAACACAGTGTTTAAAATATTTTTCAGTGTTACTGTATTTTAAAGTTAAAAGTAACATCAGGAAAAAAGAAATACAAACATTTTCTCTCCCATCTTGTGATGGGATCATCCACCATGCCTCAAACAGGAAAAGCATTCAGCTATGTTCATGCAGTCTTTCAGCGTATGTTTTTTTTGGTGGTCAAGAGGTTAATGTCTTGAAGAAAAATCTTCAGTGTGGATGATGCAGTTGTTTTTAACAGTGCACTGTGCAGGCAAAGCTCAATGCCTTTGACACAGTCTTCCACAGAATAGGAAAATGAATTTGACTATTTATGTTCTAGCTGAAGCTTCCAGTATTTTCAAAAGCCAACCATTTGTTTTAGAAGCAGGGAGGGGAGGAATGGTGGGGGATGTGTGGTTTGTTCTTTTCACATACTGAGATCTAACTGATTTATGTTGGTTTGTAGTACTATTTACAAATGCATATTGATTTTCTCCTACAAATTTCCCCAGCAGTTTTGCAAATGGAAGTTCTATTGTTGCTCTATCATCTCAGCCACTGAAATAGCATGGGAACTTTAATGAGTACACAAGCAACTGTTGTGCTCAGCAGTGTAGACGATGAACTTTAGTGCAGTCAAGATATTTTTGCTTCATCATGCTTTAAAAATAATAATGTTACGGAGTGCCGTCTTACTTCCCGTAGTTCATAATCCTAGAAGTATAAAATTGGAGGCCTTTCATGATCACACTATTTCTGAAAGATGCCCGAGTGAGGTGTTCTTGGGCAATCCAATAGTGAAGAGGAAGGAGGAAGCTTTGAACAAATAATTTGGTGAATGCCTTGAAGATAGAGAGTGTTGCCCAGGATCTCAGCCAATGGGGTCTCATCTGCTTTATGAAGGAAAGTTCTTTGTAGTAGTTAGTTCATATTGCTACTTTTTTTTTATCAAGATAATAGGGATTTAAGTAAACAGTGCTGTTTCTTACCAGTTTGTGTCTTCAGAACCTGTTGTTTCTTCTGTTACCTTCTTTACTTCCTCAGCTCCAGACGCTTGTAGTGCAGGTGTCCAACTCAACAGCTGTACCATCTCCAGCACTGCAACTGCTTTTTATTTGATACACCTCAAAATCATAGCTCTTGCAAATAGAACTCTTGTTCTCTTGCAGTCTGTTCTACAGATTCTTTCCTATTCTCTTTTTCTGTACTTGTGTTATTTCTGCTAGTCTATCACCACATATTACTTCTTGGTCTGTGCCTATCATTTCCCAGCTGTATTGTGAAAGGGAAGGAAGATATAAGCCTTTATAAATCTCTGTATCATAGTATCTTTCCGTTCTTAAATGTCTAGCCTGAAAATTTATGCTGTAGAACATTGATGCGGGGAAGTCCTTAGAATTTGAACTTATGCCTTTTGGATCTTGGCTTTGTCTGATATTTTGGATATAACACACAGAAGCTCTGCTCTACTTGTTTGTAGAATATTTACTGTTCACCTAGCTCTGGGGAATAGAGTATGGCAAGAGATGTCTCATTATTTCGTAATGGCTCATTTGAAAATGAAGCAGTGTGTAGTGGAATGCTTGTTATCTCAAACTAGATTCTACCAAATATCTTAGCAGTAAGGAGAGCTTTGCCTACCAATAATACCATAAGAAGAACTCTAATTTAATATGAGTTGCTATGTAGGCTAAGGGAAAGAGATTAAAGAATAAATTGTCAAGATCAAGAGATCTAGCTTGACTGTTCCTAATATTAACACACCTAATTTTCAAATACAACTCTCTAGTAGTATTCTAACATTTTCCACCTTCTGTAGCATTTCAAAGCTGAACGATTAGATTATATCCAAAAACTTAAGGAGCTGTGCGTTAGGTGACTTTTTTCTGCCAGTAGGGATGACTGGTGAGGACAGGCCAGGCAGATTTGAATTATCCTTGTGTGAATGAAAACAGTAACCAAGCCAATTCTATTGGCAACAGTGATGTGGGTTCGTATTGTTTGAAACTATCCTCAGGCTATTCCTTATTGCATCTCCTTAATAGAAAAAGGGAGATTGGGGAAATCAGCTCCTGTAAATTCTTTGCCTTTTTATGGTTTCTACCTTTCCAGATGATCCTCCTGCTGCTGCCTCAAGGTAGACAGGGTTCTTGAGATACGTAGCAACTTTACGGAGGTCAAAAATTTTCAAAAAGGAAGAAATAATTTTAACAAGAGAGCCAGCTCATAATATGTAATTTAACTTGAGCTGAAGTCAACATTGTTGGGTGCAGAATTGACCGTTCCTTTCAGGGTTGGCCAGTATATTTTGAGTTATCCCATCACATCATTAATTCATCTGAAATGCTTTGTGCTTCAGTGAGATAAGTGATCGTAAGAAATTCATCTTGTAGTAGCGTGCAGTGCATAGAGATTCTCTGATCCTACCCCCTGAATAAGGGCCAAGTATTTGTATGAGTATTGCTCCTTAAAGTTCAACTGCTGAAAATCTGAATTTTATATCTTTTCTTTTACCTAATGGTGATGAACATGAGCTCGTGTTGTTTGTGTGCTTGTATGCTTTTCAAGAAAGAGTCTAAAAGAAACCTTTCTCCCTCTTTGCCTGACCTTTATCTTTTGCCAGTGAAGTGCAAGCTTTTTTTCTTTTTTAATTATTAATTTTTGAATTCCACGGAACATAACAGATAGTATTTGTGATTTATAGATGTAGAAACAGCTAATTTGTTAGGTTATTTAAGTAGGAAGGCTTTATCTTAGGATATAACTTCTAGTCTGAGCAACCTAGAATGAGATGAAATGCCTTGCCTTGTGGCTGTCACTCATGTCACTGTTTAAAACAAGGCCCCAAGACCAAAACAGAACAAAAAAAGCGAACAAAAAGACCTCTCGTTTCCTCACTTTTTTTGTGTACTCATGCTTGTTTACAAGTATTGGGAAATATGGGTAGACAAGGTGAGAACTGCGAGTTACAATCTGTAGTCGCAGATTCAGCAATTATTCTGGCTATTGATTGTTACGTCACTTTCTTCGAGTTCTTTCATTTTAAAGTAAGAACAATAAAAAGGAAACCCTTAAAACCTAATAAATAAATCTCTCATAAACCTTCCATCACAGTAGATGGTGAATGGGAAGTAAAAAATACTGTTGAGCACAATACGAGTCATGAAGATGGATGAGGTTTTTCTTGTTTTTCGTGACAAAAGGTCCAGACCACATTTGTGGACATGATTTTGTTGTTTTTCTTTTGTATAAGAGGATCCTGAAAGCAGGCACATGGCTCTCTCAAAGACTCAGAGTAGAATGAGCTCCTTCAAATAAGGAAAGTATGAAGGTTTGGAGGTGGAGCACAAGAAATACATAAGGAGGCTGTCTTTCTGGAGTTCTGAGATTAAATGTCAAAATCCATATTGTTTTGCGCTTTGGTGAAGGAGTCAGGACGTGAAGGGGGTTTTTCCCAGCAGAGCTTTGACATGCTCGTTTTGTTTTTATTCATTTGCTCTCAAATATGCTTAAAACTGCATGGACACAAGAAAATAACAGAACCCTCTGAGGACTCCTTTGCAGACTGAATGCTGAGGCTAGGAGAAGCAAGCACTTGAAGGAGTCCCAGCCATCTCTTTCCAGTTTTCTTCTCCAAATGGGGTGGAGCTGTGGAGCTGCCACTTGAACATAATGAATAGGGATAAATAAAGTAATAGAGCTGTCTGCATCCACAGCCATATGGTTCTTATTCCCACAGGCTCGGCAACATCAATCAAATGTGAGTTAGAGAGACACATTATACCTCTGTTGCATATCAGATAGCTATTCAGGCATTACCAAATGTAAATTGATTTTAGAAGCTTGAAATGAGACAAAAGCATGGTAACAATGTAACTGGAAACTATTTGCTGTCCTTGATTAAGTCTGAGTAACACAACCTGCCTTAGCTTCTCTTGCAGTACAAGTCAAAGGAGGATGAGATTTGCTTCTGGGATGACTGGAAGAAAAGTACCAATAGGCAAATTAGCTGGAAAGGGATTCATAGTCTTCTAGCTTGTACCACCAGTATGATGATCTCATGCTTATCTGGTGGACAAAGCTATCGTAGAAGAAATTTAGCTGACCACTGAATCATTTTCCTTTTGGAAAGTTGTGCAGAGGAAGTATAGGTGTATATGCTGCTGCTTCTACTTCACTCAAGAATGGCAGTCTGTATTTAGGTGATGGCATGATGCAGACACCCTCATTATACTGAAATACTTCAATCTTGACTGTTTTTTTTTTCTCATGAGATTAAAAACAGGCAGTTCATAATCTGAAAATATGTATAGGGCTTTTCCAGTATTTAACTATGACTTCCTGATGTAAAACTGTGTCTCTGCTACCAGATTACTGTGTACTAGATTTGATAGAATCTGTAATGCCAATTCAGTTTACCAGCAGTTGCAAATTGTACTGACACGAGTGAAATGTTTTGGTGAAAGCTCACTTGTACTTATCATAGAATTA
The DNA here is from genome assembly GCA_016647715.1 of Pavo muticus. Classification (NCBI taxonomy): domain Eukaryota; kingdom Metazoa; phylum Chordata; class Aves; order Galliformes; family Phasianidae; genus Pavo; species Pavo muticus. The sequence continues at coordinate 4,659,235 of JACDJE010000015.1, read as the reverse complement.
TCGTAGAATCTTAGAATTGCTCAGGTCGGGAAAGACCTTCAAGATCATTACGTCCAACTGCAACCTAACCATACTGCCCTAACTTTAACAACCTTCTGCTAAATCGTGTCCCTGAGCACCACATCTCAATGGATTTTAAACACAGTCAGGGATGGTGACTCAACCACCTCCCCGGGGAGTCTTTCTGTAACCCTATCTGTAAAGAAGATTTTCCTGATATCCAACCTAAACATGAATCCATGAGCGTTAGAGGCTTGTGCTAGCCCAGTCATTCATTTTGGGAGGCTTCACATTGGCAAAATAAAAAATTTTGGTGGCCTAGCTAAGATTTGGGTACCTGGTTGCCTGTTTTTGTTGCTGCTTAGTCTTTAGCCAAGTATCGTGCATGCTAGCCCCAAAGATGATATTTTATTATCTACTACGTAGATGTGGAATTACTATACCTATAATGTTGGGGTAGAATTTAGCTCCCAGACATAGCATTGCCGTTTGTTCGTCCACCGTTATAAAAAGGAATAGTCTCCATTTTGTGCATTTCAAGTGATTTTTATTTTCTATGCTGTGCTCTACTTACTTCTCTGAAGTAGTAACAATGGTATTGTATGCAGTTTCCATACAAAAAGAGTTAGTGTCCTCCTTTAATATTCTTCCTCTTGCTGTTATTTCTCCTTGCTCTTGGTTTTTGGCTGTTTACAATCTGACATTTTCTTCTCCTGATCTCAAAATGCAGTCTTAAAATAAACTAGTGACATGCAAAGGTCTCTTGGAGCCAAAAAATGTTGTATACTTTTAGACAGGGTAACAGCAGACAAAGTTGCTATATTTACAACTTTGTTCTTCTGGAATGATTAAAAGTAGGGTTGTATTTAGATAATGTATAAAATATCTGCATTTCAATTCCCATGAAAAATGCAAGGGAAGCTTATAGCTAGTGAGAAAATACTGGAATAATATATGAATAAATAGTTTGGGTACTAATCTGTGAGGTGATGGTTTATTGGTGTGTTCTTTGTTTTATCTCTTACTGTTGATTTGGTTTAGATCATACCATTACTTCTTGATTTATTGCAGGTATAACTACTTTTTCAGTGCCCAGTCCCACCGGAGTATCATTTCAGTCAAGGTCTGTGTTATTTGATTTTGTACAAATTAAAGTAGATTTTGGGCAAGTAGCCCTGAGTTACTATCTGAATTCAGAGTGTTATTACCCAAATAGGAAATCTTGCATGATACATTCTGTTTTTTTTTTTTCCCACATAGTAAACTCATAGTAAAATGAAGTGCAGAATTCTTATCTACTACTTAGTTCAGCTAGATGATACATCTATACTGATGTATGATATATACATCTAGCTCTGTAAGCGAATTTGGGACTATATGCACTTATGGTTACAAATGTATGTGTACATATGTATGTTCACACCGATGCATCTCCTCTTGGGTTTGAGATTTAGGTTATGGGCAGTAATTCCGAACTGCAGTGGTTGAACTTTGTTCTCTAAACAAACTAAAGACTCCTGAACCCAGGAAAACATGGTGACAGGCTATTATAGGCATTCATAAATAAAATGGTTTGTTCCAGATTTTTTACCTATTTTACTTTTATAAAGTATATTTGTATTTTATTTATGAAGAGGTCAATGCCTTCTCTGAGGTGATTACTGAGACAGGTGGTTTTGCTCCCAGTGCCTAATCCAGAGCTCGCTTTTCAGATTTGAATGCTGATAATTGCATGTGGGGAAACTCCAAACCCTCTTTTTTAACTTTTAACTGTGGAGCTTAACAGGATGCATTTATGAAGATTTCTCTTCAAAAGAGAGAATTCATTATTTCTTTCTTTTCCATATCAGGAAGATAATAAGAGATTTGTATGTCATTCCGATTTAAGGTTAGGTTTTTTTTTTTTTTTACTCCAGAACTAATTGTTGCATTACTTCCTCTTTGTCAATTATTTAATGTCTTTTTCTGTAGGCTTCTTAAATCTTCTGATTAAACCAATAAATGATTCTTTTTATATGCTGAAATCAATCAGGGAAGAATTTGTGATGAGAAAATGAGAAAGCTGGAATCACGTTGTTAGGACTTCATTGAATTTACATAAAAATTGGGGTTAACAAGAGATAAGAACCTATTTTAAACTACCTCAATAGTTTAATAAGCCCAGAAACTTGATCAAGAAAATTATTTTGTAAAAACAATCTCAGTGCTTAAAGTGTTAGGATCTTTAAAATCTGAGAATTCAGTGTAAAGATAAAGGCCTTTAATATATTTGTATCTGGTTTAATGTAAATGAGAGAAAATTAGGAACAAAATCAAGTTTTATGCTGTCATTCTTAGTAGCTCATGAAAGATCTGCGGCATCTCAGACTTGAAAATATGAAGATATATTTTTTTTTAGTCTAAATCCGGGTGAACTGGTCTAGAAATAATAAAACAACAAAATCCCACACAAACAAGAAAGAAATACCCAAGCTGTTTTGCAAAGAAAAGAGCAGAGTAGAAAATTAAATACTGCAGCAACACATTTTTGCCTTGGAACGGTCACCGAGTTCTTTTTCATGGGTCTGAGTGTTCCATTTCCTCTAACCAGAGCAACATCTAGTGGCTGGAAAATACACAGCTCTGAAAATAGAGCAGAGTCCTGGCGTTTGGCTGGCGGGAGGCAGAGGGAGAGGCTTTCTGATCAAGCGTGGAATGATTCCATAATGATGGCTGTTGGATTGCTATAACTCAGTTAAATGCTACGGTACATAATATTTTCTGCTAAATGATCTTTGTATGCAATCAAATGTATTTGATTGCAAACACCAGAGTAAGTCACAGAGCATCTTCAGCTCAATCTCAGCATTTGAAGAAACACAGTGCAGCTGATATGCAGCTTGATATGAGTTATATTAGAAATTAATAAATAAAGTTGCAGATACTGTGATACTGTGGGTTTTTGTAGGGTGGATTTTGGCCCATGGAGGTACCTGGTTGACAGACTTCCTTGAGAGGCAGTTCTAAAGGGCAGAGGGGTCCAGAAAGGCTGAGCACTCTTACAGAATGAGATGATGTAGGCACAGAAACACACTGTCCCTATGTGCTGAGAGATGAGCCAGTGCAGAATGAGGCCAGCCTGGCTGAACAGAGTTCCTTCTGCAACTCTGGAAGAAAAAGAGAGTTTGTGGCCTTTTGAAGGACAGAGATGTCCTGTGGCTAAGCAGGGAGCCAGGAAGCAGAATGAAGCCAGGAGAAGTGGTTAGCAACCTACTAAGTATTCACCTGAACACCCACAGATCTATTGGGCTGGGTGGGATCTATCCAGGAATTCTGGAAGTGCTTGCCAAGCTGCCCTGACTAATTTGTCAGCAGTCCTGGTTGTCTGGGAGGTTCCATTTGACTGGAGGCTGGCGAATGTGATAACGCCTGCACAGGAAGGAGGAGCGCTGGAATTACAGACCTGTCAGTCTGGCCTCAGGGCCGGGGAAGGTCAAGCAGCAGACCATCTTAAGCCATCACGTGGCATGCGCAGGACAAGTGGGTGCTCAGACCCAGTCAGCATGGAAATATGAAAGGCAGGTCCTGCCTGACTAACCTCATCTTCTCTGATGAGATGACCAGCTTAGTGGACTGGATCTGAAAAGTTTTGCATAAATTTTATGCATTACTTCACGTTTGCGTGCTGCTTTTGGCCTTGGTGGAATTCAGAAAGGTTATCCCCTTTGTTCCTGGAATACATTCTTTTTCTCAGACTGCTGCAGTTCAGTTGCTTACCTGTTTATCTAGACAGCATATTTGTTTACATTAAAGAGAAACATCTTGCTAGTTCTTATGCTTCAGTTCTGCGCTGGTATGCAGTCACTATACATCTCCCACCAGCTCACAAAGATGTAGGCAGTTACATTGGGGAAAGAGTTAGAAAATGACACTCATACCCTGTTCTTGTGTTTGTTTTTTTTATCTGATATGACGTAGCCTTATCTGCTTGAGGTTGTAGACAGTCCTGTAGATTTTTGTGAAGCAACTCACTGGAGTGAAGTGCCTGCAAGACCATTTCAGTCTGTTTTTATCTTGGAACCTTCTAGCATTTTTGCAGGATAAAGGGCTAAGAATAGATTTTTAGTGTAACTTTTGAGTTCTTTTGAAAAAACCTGATGCTGACTGTCACTGTGGGAACTGCTGAGTTGAGGAAGCTTAACCTCATTTCTGTACTGAAACTGGAAATGAGGTTTTTTCCTCTTAGAACTGATTCCTGTTGTGCATATACAGATGTAGGTGTTGGCGATTTTGAAAACCTAGCCACATACAAAAAAATAAAATCAAGACAGGCTTTTGAAGCTGTGTTAGATTCCTCTTTAAAATTAGTTTGCTAATGAGGTGTAGTGTACCATGCTGACTACTAATAAGGAAAAAGCGGATGTACTCGTATATTTTTCTTCTTTAGTCCAACTGTGACTTGTCAAGGGCTCTGTGAAATTAGCTCTTTGATTCTGAAGGTTTGCCCAATTACAGTTATGTGTAGCATAAAGCAGGAACCTCTTATTTAGAATTCTTTTCAGGAAATTTGCATTTGGAGTAGAGGAACTATAGTTCTTGATCTACACTTAATTAATGCTGACAACGTTACATTCATTCAGCCAGATCTAAGCACAGAAATGTGTAACTTTTATGCCAATTAGTCCAGTCAAGTGAAGTTAGCTAATGAAATAGCGTATTTAACCCAGGAAGAAATTGAATATTTGTTTAAAAAATATATATATTTTTAATTCCAGCTCCTCTCGTCATTGCAGAACATACCATACTGATCATACACCTGGGAAGGTGCTCCATGGTGGTGTGGAGATTTACATGTTTGAAATCTTGGGGCAAACAGAAATTAGATAACAAGTCTGTGTTGTAAATTGATGGGAGCAGGTGATTTTAGTGGCTGGTGGCCAGGCAGCTTTGTTTTACTGTTGGTGCTAGCTGAGGAGAGGTCTGGTGTGCTCTGTGAAAACTGAGGATGTGGAGGAGGTGCAGCTGTCAAATTAGATCATGAGCAGAGGGAAGCAGAATTACAAACGTAATTGGAATAGGCTGGGAAGCTTGCAGTGGCTGTGTTAGTGTTTTGTCATGAGCAATTGTCTCACATTTACCTTTTGAGAATCTCTACATGCAGGATCTGTGTAGAAAGATGGAAGTGTGGAGAATGATCATCCATAGGAAAGCAGAAGACTCTGTGTGCTGGATATTTGGGGTTGGGGTTAAGTAAATCTAGCCTGTGATAGGAAGAAACTAAGGCAGAGAACCAGTCTGATCATTTTTACATAAATTGGTAGAGAAATCTATCTGTTATGGAAGTGGGACTTGAATCTATAAATGGCAAATCCTGGCAGTAATATTTTCATGTAGTGTGTGTGCGGTCTGGTCACATGGGTTGGTGTGCTTGCAACAGATTTTTAGCTTTTATGTTCACCTCTAGCAGGTAGTGATTTGTAATGGAGGAATGTTTTTCTTGAGTTTGTACTTTATCATTCTATTTGTAGCAATGATAGAACATTATTGCCTAAGTTGTATGTAGCACATCTTTCAGATGGTTGGTAGGAGAAGAAAACCAGAAATATAGCTACACTTTAAAACTGTGGTGCATTAAAACAATAGTGCTGGCTTCTGAGATATAGCAGATACTTGTACGTTTAAAAGGCTTGCCTCTGTTCCCTTACCATAGCCTAGAGACAAAATTAGAAAAAGGTACCGCTTAATTAAAAAATAAAATGAAACCTAACTACTCCATGCATACTACTTCCTGTTCAGTATCAAGCAAGAGCAATTCACTTTAATAGTATCTATGTTAAACTATTAGCAATGCCAGCTTAATGAATATGAGTCGTTTTCTGGAGATGAATATATACAGTATTCCATTTCCCCTTAAGGAAAAGCCGTGCTCTGTTTCGTCCTGCAGTACTGAATGTCAGGAGATGATTTGGGATTTTCAGCAGTGAGGTCTCCATGATCTGAAGCGGGCTGTTCCACCTACATCTGCTGAGCTTCAGAACTTGAAAAGGGCCTGAAGAGCTCTGAGGGAAGATGAGCAAAGGTCAGGAGAACTGAAATAATGGTTTTGTTTGTACGAAGTTTATAGACTGCACAGCTGCTTGAGGGAAATGTAGTTGGAGGCTTTGCTGATATCTGTGTCAGTTAGGTTGGACAAAAATTCTGTAAATAAAACAGAAACCTCAGTGAGGTTTTGCTAAACATCATCTTCCTGTGTGCTCCTGTGCTAGCTGGTCAGATCGTGATTGTTGCTGATGCTGAGCAGCTATTGGGGCTGTCTGGCTCTTCACTATCCCTAGTGTAAAAGAAGCAGGACAAATATTGGCACTTGGAAGTGTTAAGTGGATTTGGAACAATCAGCAGTGAATTTCAGTTTGATTAAACAATTTCTGTATTTAGGTGGTTTGTGTAATGTGATTTTGATTGCAAGAAAGTTTAAGAACAGTGTTACACATGAGTTATGACAGGTGTTGCAACACTACAGTAACGCCTTTCAGTCTGATTACAGTGTGGGATTGTAAGCAACGTTCATTTAGAATTTGATTTGAAGCAATGTCTTGCCAAACTTGGCTACCAGCAAGTTAGAAGGAAATGGTTTAAGTAAAAAACATGACTGTTTCTCCATTCATCTCCTTATAAAGCTAATTTAGAAAAGAATAGAGGCCATGAAGTAGAGCATTTCAATTTGGTTTAGTACTTTTTATCAGAAAATAAACTGACTGAAAACCCAAAAAACATTAAAAAAAATTCAGAAAACATTCTTTTAAGTACTTGCCAGATCTGATCAAGGAACTAAATTGTATCAGAAGGATGGAGAAATAGACTTTAAAAAGGTGAAAAAGCAAGATAATATAGCCTAATTACTAACAGTTATCTTTAAATATTTGTTGGAGTGATCAAATCCATGCTATGGATTTTAGTATAGTATTTTCGTAATTTTCATTCTATTTCAAATTTTTCTGTGCTCAAATATTTATGGAGTCCTAACAGGAAAAATAACCTGGTTTCCCAATGACTAGCTATTAACGCTTGAGGAATCATTACTATTCTGAAGAAATAGCTATATTTTTCTGAAGTGTGTTAGCTTCCTGCAAGCAATCTTAGCTAATTAATCCATGCCTCACTTCCGAGAACGAATGCATTTACCTGTCTGATTAATGTTTCTACTAGAAGGATAATATACTATGAAGGTAGGTTTATAAAGGTCATAAGACAGGCAACAGTAACTTTGACAACAAAGTGAGCAAGCTATTCCAAGCATACATAGCAGTATGAGAGATGACACTGATGGTCTTGTGAAAATGAAGTGGGTACTAGCAGTTACTAGGTAAGACTTTAAGGAGGGGAAAAAAAAAAGAAGACCCGGAATTCATTAATTTCTTCTTTGTTTAGATGCCATTACTTGCAGTGTCTGATGCACGGACTCAGATGTGAACGATCCAAATCATTTATTACAGGTTCTCAAATCACTTCACAAGTTTTCTTCTTCTGGTTTTCCCATCTGCCCCTACAACTTTCCCATCCGCCTTTTCATGTCAACAGAGCATTCTACAAACAGTCCTTAACAGTTCGTGCAGGCACTTATCCAATCAGGGCCGTGAGCCGTTCTTCCTTCTTCTAGAGATGTTCTTGGTTCTCATGCTGTTTATCTTGCTCCACAGCTGCTGCTCTGAACAGTTTTCCTTGTATTCCTGCAATTACTCTCAATTCTGAATGTAAGTGCATGAACAGTGGAGGGCCAGAGGTTGTGTGAGTTTAACATTTCGGTTAGTCTAGCATGGAAGAAGAGTGATCATCATCCGTTGTAATGAGGAGAAAATGCATGTTGGAAAATGCTGAAGAACTCAGCTTAAAAGAACAGCTAATGAACCCAGTGTGTTGTGGTACATGGTGACACATTTCTTAAAGGAAGGAGATTTCTTGAAACTGGTCCATCCATACATAGTTAAATAATAATTATAGTATTTGTACTATTAAAAAAGTGGTATTTCATATATTTTGAAATAGCTTTTGTTTTATATAGTTCTCAAAATCTTGCTCATTGCCCAAGGCAAATGATAATGAGATTTGCATTTAGTTTCCAGCTTTGCTTTAGATTGTATAAACTTGAGGTATACTCCTGACAAAGTCACTTGGTCTTGTTCTGTTTTCCAACTATTATGAGTGTTAGTACTTCTTGTTTTTGCTTTGGTTGTTTACAGCTTACAGTCTTCACCTTAAAGCCATATAATGAAGTTTGGATCTTGGCTGAAGTAGTACTGGAAAAAAACTGGGCTTAGGTCATGGGAATTTGAGCTTCTATAACAGTACTGGGAATTAAAGTGTACACTAGTACTTTTTTATTATTCCTTTGGGAAAAACATGAGTTGGTAATCATAAAAACAACTACCTTATTGGACTGAATGAATTCTTGAGTAATGAGAGTTTGCAACAAGGAAACAAGAACAGTAAGAACAATGTAAGATTTACAGATTTCAGAGCTGCCCACCAGGATAGTTCCGGAAGTCTGTTCTACTAGTCCAAACTCTGCTGTTTCTAATGAAGACTTGCCCGCAGAAAATGTAACATGGAATGATGTTTTAAGTAGTTATTCATAGTGGATACTGCACATAGGAGCAGAGGTCTATGCTGGCAGTCCTGTGATTGAATATCAATACTTTTATTTTTCTTACAGATAAAATAAAATGTAACTGGTCTGAGCACAAGATCACGTTGTCATGCCACGTCTGTCATTTGGGGTGTGTGAGAGGAATGTACCATACTATGGTATATGAAATTTGCTCATACAGCTTGCTTTCTGCTTTTAGGTTGTCCACTGAAAACATTAATAAGGGCTCCTTAAAATGGGATTATAATCAAGGTGGTATTTGAAATTTTGCTGAAAGCTGCTCAGAATGTTTGTAATTTAAGAAAGTAGTTTTAATATAAAAGTGGAACTGACACAGTTATTTCTCCTGGTATAGGATGATGTACAAAATAAAATGAATGTAGAGCAAACTGTCAATAGTTCTTTAGATTAGGCAGTTTCAGAACTGATAGTTCAGAAATGTCCATGGAAATTCACAAGTTCTTATACATTTTTTAATCAATTAAAGATTATAAAATCAGATTTAACCTGTGATGTTTATTCAACTGTAAACGGACAAACAGATATCAATGTGCTAGGATAACATTTTCATTACTTGCTGAGTAGGCAACATTATTTCCAGTTTGTGGAAAGTTAAAGATGAAACTCCTGGATCTCCCATGGACTGTTTACGTGGCATAATGAAATGTTGCATTGTGACACCACATCTGATTATGTGCACTGAGATCCTATACTAATGCTGTCATATTTACGTATTGTTTCACATGCATTAGTAATCTCTGTTTCTCAGTGTCATTCATTAACATATATGGACTGCACTAGATGCAGTGCTGTGTTTTTTCCTTAAGGTAACGCTTTTGCAATTGTTGTAGTATGCCATTTTACTGCCCTGCGTTACGTACTGTGGGTCTTTAGAGAATAAAATCATAATTTCTAGGTAACTGTATCTAGATCTGTAGGTCATTGAGAAATATGTTCTGTGGAACAAGTAAACAAACAAATGCGGGCTTGTTTGTTTGTTGGATCTTACCAGAAGATGCCTTTCTGAAACTGACAGTTTCTTGAGAACTACATTTGATATTTAAGCTTGTGAGAACCCATAGGCTTATTTTCTTTGTTTTGGCAATCTTTAAATATAATTTATTCTTTAAATATAATTTCTCTGAATATTTTGGAACATCAGGAATATTTTTCAGAAGTGGGGAAAAGCGTATTATTTAATGCATACACTATGTCTTTAATAATACTCTTCTATTTTACAGAATTTAACATATTAGTATAAGCTGGCTGTCACATCTACAGGTATCTCTTACCAGGGCATATTCCATTGTTTGACTGAAGTAAAATCTTGCATGATTCAGTTCCTGTTCTTACACACCTGATGAGGTCCACTCAGCTATAATTTAACCAGGAAAAATATCAGGTGTAATTATTGGAAGATCATTTTTGTTCGTTTTTATCTATAATAGCTCTGTTGGGGTAAGAAAAGTGACTAATCAAAGTAAAAGGCTGCTTAAGAATGAAGCAATATAAAGCTCATCAACAACAGAATTCAGTGATAGACCCCGAGGCAATTTCCAAGCTATTATAACTGCCTGTGGTGACTGCCAAGCTGTAGTTGCTAGAAAAATAACTTTCACAGTTTGATGTGAAGTCCTTTGTTTTCCTGGCATCTCTTCTTACTAAAAGGAGATACTGCGTAGCTAATGAAGTGCAGTAAGTAGTATATTTACTGTGACATTTTAACTAAATATATATGTTCTGACAATCCTGTAGTAATGTTACTATCGTGTTTATTCCTTTATGCTACTTTCTGATATGTTTGAATTTTAAGGAGTAATAGACTGAGGTGAAGAAAGCTAGTCTGAGAAAAATGTTGATTGCATATCAGCGTTTTATTATGATTGGAAATATTTGCGAATATTTAAAAAAAGAAAACATAATAAAAGAAAAAGGTAACAGTGCAATACCCTCAGACTGTCAAATGGTGATGTTTAAGGCAGAAATAACACTTCCATTTATTACCAAGTGAGAAGTTCTGATTTCTTTTATGCTATGAAGCATATAAATAATAAATAATATAATAAATGTTTTTCAAAAATTTAATAGTACATAGAGATGGTAATCAGAACAAAATGAAATGAAGTCTTGGTTTTGCCATTTAATTAATAAAAGACTTTTAATCTAATTTTGAAAAGATATTGCAAGTGAGTTTGTGAGCTCTTTCCAAAGTTTGGCCTTTCACCTCGTTCCTCCATTTTCATTGCTGTACCTTGGTATGGCGGCAGAATGCTGTCTGATTACAAGCAGGACAGAAGGTGGCCCAAATGATTTTGTCTTGAACTGTGCGGTATAAACAATGGCTAAAATGAGAAAACTACATTTAACAGTATAATTTAATGACATTAACCTGCGAATGTTTCACCTGGGTGATGTAGGATAACATCAAGCCTTTTACTGCAGTGCTTATACGTAGAGGGCTCAAAACAACTAATAATGCCTGTCAAGGTCACAAAGCTAATGATATCAGTTCTAAATGTAAACCAGTGTGATGCACAACTGAGTAACAGAAACATATTTGGCATTTACTTTAACTTTTTATACCTGAAATGTAAACAGTTTTATCTAAAACAGGTTCAGTATAAATGGAAGTTTCACATCAAAAGTTGAAGTGCTGATTTTAACATGAGCTTCATGAATGTTTTTACTGAAAATACTGTGCAAGTTGACTGACACAAGTATGTTCATAGAATCATAGAGTCCTTAGAGTCAAAAGGGACCTCTGAAGGCCATCTAGTCCAACTCCCCTGCAATGAACAGGGACACACGACAGCTAAATCAGGTTGCCCAGGGCCTTATCCAGCCTCACCTTGAAAGTCTCCACGGATGGGGCATCAACCACAACACTAGGCAACCTGTTTCAGTGCTTCACCATCCTCACTGTAAAGGATTTTTTCCTTATATCTAACCTAAATCTACCCTCTTTGAACTTGAAGCCATTTCCCTTTGTTCTATCACCACAAACCCTGCCAAAGAGTCTGTCCGCTTCTTTCCTGCAGCTCCCTTTTAGATACTGAAAGGCCACTATCAGGTCACCTCACAGCCTTCTCTTCTCCAGAGAGAAGCCACAGCTCTCTCAGCCTGTCCTCATTCTATTCCATGGATTGTTTTTGTGGCCCTTCTCTGGACACTCTCCAGGAGCTCTATGTGTCTTCTGTACTGAGGACTGGGTGTAAATTATGGCATTTATAAAGAACCAGTTCAGTGTGCTACATTTTTGAAGTGAAATGCTAAGTTCCAAAGCAAATCTGGTCGGTCAGGTGTTCTTATTACTGTGCTCCCATGTGATCAAGGTACTTGGACCCTCTGTTTGCCACTTGGTGAATGTATTTCCTAAAAGATTCTCTATATTTTCAGCTACGGTTTATTTTCAGCTGTTAGTTTGAGAAGCATTTTTCTTGAACATACTTAGTATTTTCTCTCTTTACTAAATATAAACATGCATATGAAAGGACTAGTATTTGTTATAGTAATAAAACCTGTTGTTCACCAGCTCTGACAGACTGGTGGATAAACCTTTCTTTCATTACACACACTGAAACCTAAATTCTGTGAAAGTATGGATACTGCAGATTGCACAGTGCAATTGCCTCTGGACTTCGTAATCCACCTTGATTGTTTAGTCCTTTAAGATTAGAATGGTATTAGTTAATGGATCATTAGGTTACTAGCTTAAACAAATCCCATCTAATGCATTCTCTGCTTCTTTATGTACTGAGCACTGGGTGTACCTTCATACTCTTTGGGATGGGTGGCTTCCTCAGTGATACATACAGCAGTATTGATCGCGTTAAGAACCTGCTGATGAGTCACTGAACTCTTTCTCTTTTAAAGAGTTCTAGAAATTGCTTAAAACTCAAAGGTAAAAGCATGTACTGTGTTTAAAACTTGGCACAGTGAGAGGGAATTTAATGGTATTTGAGAAATTCTTTTGAAGAACTGTAGTAGAAACCAGCAGCTTTCTTGTGGGCAGCTCATTTTCTAAATATAAAAAGCTACAGGATTGTTTCTGCTTGTAGGGCATGATAACTTTGTTGAAAACATTCTTTTATCACCCTGTCGAGGTTTCATCAAAGTCACTTGGATTACCAGCCTGTGGTATCCAAAATCAGCTGGATCTGAAGGCGGTGTTACCTATCTAAATTAGAGAAGAAATGAAACAAAGAATTTACGATTCTGTTCATTTTAACGGTTGATATAGTCATCTTTTCTGTAATAAACACAAATTACTTTGAGACTTTGCACAGAAGAATACAAGGCTACAGCGGTGATCTGCTGTTTTCAATTATTTTCAGTTCTTGATTAGCTCTCAGAAAAATTCTGCAACACAAAGGAAATACAATATACCAATCTTACGTGCCAGTAAAAGCAGTGGGTACAAATCACAGCCAATAATTCTGTAACAATACTGACTCATGTCAAGCCATTTGATCTGAAACTTTTCAACATAGTGAGCTAACAGCTCTCATGTTTGTGCAGTGTAATTTGGCTTGAATGCCCATGAATGCAGAACTCTATATATTCTTCCAATATCTGCTTTTCTTTTCATATCAGCTAAGTTCTGCTTTCTATTTAGAGAAAACTGAGACTGTGGCTTTCTCTTTATTTTAACATTTAAAATATCTTTTTACATTAAATATTTTGCACCTCCAGGAGCCTACAAGAAGGTAGTCCCTGCATTTCCTGAGCACAGTGACAGCAATTTTATCTGGATTTGGTAGAGCAGTGGAAATTTAGAACAGTGTTCTTGCATGCTGTTTCCAGAAATACTCATTTTAGCAGTCTATCTTAAAATGCCATCTCTTCTTTAGAGGAGTAGCTACCACTTCTGAGTTCCCTTCAGTTTCTCTCAGGTCACTTGTCAGTTACACTGTGGCAACTTCTGTACCTATTTCTATAACCTATCATTTTTATACCTACTTCTTTGACTCCTCCCTGAAGGTTTTAGCATAGAAAAATACTAATAAAGTACTCAATCTCCCTTTGTGTTTCAGTATGCATAATGCATTACTAATGAGATTATGCAAGATCCTCACCCTGTGAAATCTCTTACATTATTTTGCGTTCTTCTGTTAGTGATGGAATATGAACATTGAAGTATGGCAGTATGTACCAGAAAAATAATTATAATGCTATAATTGTTACTGTCAGAAGGGGAGAGTAGGCTGAGGAATAGCAATACCTAATCAAGCATCTGCCTTTCAAAAACAAACAAGCAAACAACAACAACAACAAAAAAAAAAAACCAGAAACAAAACACCTGAATTCTACCTGAACTCTCTGAAACTGTGGCTGAATGTAAGGTGGTGTCTTTGGATTTGCTGTATTTTTGCTCTGCGGATTGCTCTCTCACTTGCTACTCCTGATATCTGGTGTATTGCTGGGTCTTTGTTGCTAGCTGTGGGAATCTGAGAGAACAGGCAATAGCAGCTGACATGTAACTCTGTCATTCCGTTCTACACAGGTGAAGAGACTTGCCTACATTAAGAAAAAATGGCTTAACCAAAGACTAAATGTAGCCCTTTATATAAAACAACAATTGAGGGCTTGCTGTTCTGGACGTGCTTGCTATTTAAGAGTCTTGGTTCCACAGTTTTCAGCTTCTAACTCAGCCTTTACAAATGAATCTGCAGATCTGAAGTTTTTGAATAAAATAAGACGGTGTACGCTGTAAGTTTTCATTGTTCAAACAAAGGATAATTCAAGTCACTTAAAATATCTCGAAAGAAATGTGTATCAGCTTACTTTGAAACAAAACCAAAACAATAGCCGATAGCAACTTTGATTTGCAGGAGAGGAAAAACATGAGTTGTTATGACTGGAATAAGGAATGCTTTAAACTCCTGCAAAAAGTACTCAGCATGAAGTGGAAGTCTCATGACCAATTCATCTGTATTATTAGGAAAATGGTTCATTAGCCTGCCAGTGGGAGTTGCATCTAAGAAACTTGTTGGACTCTGAGATCTGTGGATAAAGGAAAGAGTGGAATCAAAAGTCTTTGCCTTTTATTGTAGTTAGAATTTATGTAGTAATGCAGACAATAGCTTTAATCTTGGCCAGGAATAAAATTAGAGGAACAGCAAACAAATGTATTATAGCTTTTACAACATCAGCAGTAGTAAAGCAGCTATTGAAAGTTAAGTAATGATCTTAAAAGTAAAATAAATGCCTTTAAGTCTTTGTTTTCCTTAAGTAAAACGAAATAAATGCGTGAGGGTCAGAATCTCAAGAATTTGGCTACTTTGTAGCAAAACTGTACTCAGCTGTGACTTGTACACAAATAATAGCAACTGAAGTTACAGCAGATTAAAGCTGCTGTTAGAGATGTGGGTTGCCCAGAGCGAGTTTCTTTTTACAGAGACCTTTCTGCTTCAGAAAGTTTAGATTCTTTATGAAGGTTAACTGATTTAAATATTTTTAGAGGTATTACTTTCTATCTGATCTTTCATTATTTTAGAAAAAGTCTTAGATTCATATAATCTTCAAGTATTTATAGTGTAGATGTCTGTAACTAAGCCTGTTAACTGAGCTCTCTTTACAATCAGTGAAGTATACACTTCTAGAAAACTGTTCTTGTAACATACTTCAGGCATTTTATCTCAAGATGGGATGAATCCCACTTACAAGGTTTGTTTTTCTTCATTAACTGTTTAGGAAGTCTTGCTAAACTAGTATTAAATATTCTCTACTGAACATGAATATAGAAAGATCCCTTACTGTTGTCAACATAAAAATTAAGCTTTTGATGATGCTTAATATGATCGTGGTCACCTTGCTGATCCTATGGACTCAATATCAGTATGTTGTAGGGTTACTTGAGTACTTTCCCACACATTTTTTATTATTCAAATGCTGTTTTTCCTTTTTTTAATAAAGATTTTTTTTTTTTTATAAAAAGCATGATATAAATCTATTATCTTCACTTATGTAGTAAATAGGAAAGGAAGATGACATGGCCACTGAAACGGAAGGAAGTTACAATGCTTTCTTTTAAAGTAAATAACATAACTTTAGGGTCTGAAGAAAAATGGTTTGTATAAGGCAGCTTTAGGAAGTCTCATGCATAGCAGGGCTTTCTTGCACTTCATGTAGAAAAAAGCCTTGGAGGATTGCATCTATAAGATTTATACAGTGGTCTTTATTTGTATAGAAGCTACTTTTTTTTTCTGTATTGAACCACAAAATTTTTGTAGTTTTGTTGATTTGGGTAAGTGTTTTATATAAAGGTTTACCATGCTTAGTTTCACCATTTAAAAAACACATTTTGACCTAAATTTCACTTTTGTCTTCTTTCAATACTTCACTTTCCATTTGATAAGACTAAGCATATTTTAGGACAAGAACCAGAGAAAAGAACTTGTGTTATTTCATAGGAACATTTGTCAAATGTACTTACTGATTTGTAGAATCCTTGCCATATAACAGCTCTTAGCAAACACTCCTTCCAGCTTTATTATAGCTACTGAATGACTAAAAAATTGTGATTAAATCATATGCACTTACTAAGAACGATGGATAAATTTAGGTCTGCATACAAGACTCTATTTGATTTTTTCCTTCCTCATCCTTGACAAAATAAAATGTCATTACAAAGAAATGCACAGCCCAAGTTTTGTTCTTTGTGAAAGTCATTAAACTCAATTTTTCCCTTTGTGTTTCTGAGTTGAACTAGAGGGTAGGATTTTTCAAAGTGTGATTGATTCTGCTTTTATAATGGAATTGTAAGCTGTCTCACTTGAATAGTTGTACTTCCACAGAATCACCAGGGTTGGAGGAGACCTCCAAGACCATCTAGTCCACCTACCACCAATGTTTCCCCACTAAACCATGTCCCTTAGAACAACACCTAAATGGTTCTTGAACACATCCAGGGGTTGTGACTCCACCACCTCCCTGGGCAGCCCATTCCAGTGCCTGATTGCTCTTTCAGAAAATTTTTTTTCCTAATAGCCAACCTGGACCTTCCTTGGTGCAACTTGAGGCCATTCCCACTAGTCCCTGTAGTCCTACTATATTCCGTTGTGGATTGCCCTTAATCTACATTCTTTCGGTGGTGATGTTATCTCCACTGATTCTTTAATAGAAATCATGCAAAAGAATTAACTGTGGAGACTGAGTAATACTGTTTGAATGATCGTTGACATTAATCTGCCACAGAGCAGACCTCTTACAGTCATCCCCAAAATACATATTTGGTGCTTTCATGACTTTATACAGATAGGCTGTAGGTTCCTTGCTACTGAAGGACAACATATGGAGTAGATGAACGCAGATGCATTCTGAGGAGAAAATGTTTAACCTTAAAAGACTGTGTATACATGAAGGGTACTGTTTTTGTTTGCAACCCTTCACTGTGGAAGTAAGCACTGCTGTTTAAGTGCAACCAGAAATGTTAAGGTGGTCAGCTGAAATACAAAGGAAAAGATTAGTTAAGATAAGTTATCTCCATCAGTGTTAAATCCACCAAGTTATGCATGTGTAATTTTATTATTGTTCTATGTTGTGCTTGTTTCTAAATATTAAATCATGCAAGATCAATAGAGTAGCTGGAAGAATGTCCTTTTAGGATCCTCCTGTGTTGTGTATGCTGCCTTTTTTGTATCTCTCTAACCTTACTGTCACATTAGTTGAGTCTTTGATGCGTTAGCTTTTACTCTAGGATATGTTCCTGTTTTTGATTAGTATAGAACCATCTTTTCTAGCTTATCTTTCTAGTCAGCGTATGTTGATTTGTGTACCACCTGCTGGCAGTTTGCTTTTATAAAACTATAAAGAAAAATATTGGAAAAATAAAACAGAATGTATTTTTGCTATGTAAATATGGAAGGAGAAGAGTAATGAGGGAGCAAAAAGAGAATATTTCTCTTCCAGGGCTGTAAGAAGGTAAGCGTGAGAAATTCCATCCATAATTCCGAACTAAAACATCTATGCTTCAACTGTGTACTCGGGGAAAAAAGGATTTTGATTTAGTGGGTTGGAGGGGCTTAAAGCACAGTAAATAGTTCATTGTTATGGAGATGTTTACTTGAGCATAAACCTGGTTCTACTGGTCCATTGAGGCTGTAGAAATTCAGAAGTCCGGGATTGTCTATGAGGCAAATTAAAGTAGCTGTCAGTGAGGACTAGTTTAAGCCTGTGAAGAACTTAAATCTGTCTTTGCCAAATCTGAAATAAAGTTGTAGATATCAGCTGCTTAACTACCATGTATCCATTAAGAAATTAATACCTAAGCTTCAAAGGGAAGTCTGGAGGTGAAAAATTATGAAACTTGTGTAGTTGTGTCCTACTGACACCTACCTCTCTAGCTAAGTAGGAGAGGAAGACCTTACACAAAATAAGGTAGGTGAGTGGATAACTGATCTATTATAAGCTGACCTAGAGGTGGTCTCACTTCTGGTGTTTGAAAGTGGGTCATTTTCATTCCACTAGATTTTTGAAAGAGGAGGATGAAATCCTAAGGGGAAAGAAAGCCTGTGTAACATGGTGCTATCTGGATACATGATTGCATCAGCTTTGTGACTGATCACATTAGCATTTAGTCTGATTATAAGATCTGCTATATAATTTGAAATGCATACCTTTCTAGTAGATGAATTAACTTAATCAGCTGTAGTATAATTTTCTACTGCAAAAATTTTCCATCTGCATTTTGAATCCCTAAATGCAGATCAAGGATTAGTCACTTAAAGGAAGTGTGTGACTGCCTTTAAGACACTTGAAAGTGTTTGTCCTTACACATAATCAGAATCTTACAGGATCAGGGGAGAAAAAGACAATTTTACAGTTAATTCATCTTTTGGAAATAACTGACTTAAGCATTCAGTGAGAGATGCTTAGCATAAAATAGTGTAGCTATACATTCATTTCAGTTTACTACAGCTGCGACACTGGCCCTTGTTGGACTGGCTGACAGGAACCACACAAAGCCATGGGAACTGAAATAATAGAAGAGAGCACCATCTGTCTCCTGGGTCTCCTGTAGAGCACTGCTTGCTGTAAAAGCTGAGTGAACCTCTGCATATTTCATGATTTAATTTTACCATCTTAGCTAATGTATCTGAGAGTATGTGATGTAACTTTACTCACGAGAGTATAAGAAAAATATTAAAAGATAGTAAAAATTGCATCTCTTCATATGTAGTATTACCTCCAAAAGACATTGATACTTCATGGCTTATTTGAGATTCTTAGAGGCAAACTCACCAGTGTTAAGAGAATGTGTCACCAAATTGACATGCACTTAGAATACATGCGCACACGCACAAAGTTTAAATTTTATAAGTAGTTCATTGAGAACTATGAAGTTTAAATAATGCAACTATATCAATCATTTTGAAGTCTGTTTAACTGTTGGGACTTCTTTGATAAACACTTCTCATGTATTTTTCAATTTATTATTTGAAAGCAAGATCTCTAACTTTAGCTTTTTAAGAGTTAGTCATTATTATGGATATTATTACAAAGCATAAACAGAAAGAACACGCTTACCTAAGCTTCTGCTGTTCTTTTCACTGAGGAAAGTAGGACAGCAATAGAATTTAGCAGTAGGTTAAGCATGACGATTGTGCTAAATAAAAACCCTAGAAAAATAAAAGGAGAAAACAAATCAATGGTTAAGAAAACAAGTTGTTTTAAAATATAGTAGAGGAGAAGTGCATACTATTAATGTGTGTCTTTTTAAAGAAATGCGACCTCTGTGGTTAAATCCAGTGTAACCATTTAATTTTTCAAGGCCCTTATGAATATCTGAACAGCAGCAGTTTCTTTGCTGAGACCTCTGGTACATTACTTTATGATCATTAGGATTCCCTGAGGCAAATTCTTTCTGCATGTAATGTGGCTGAAATTAGATGAAGAAAGCACTTGTTCTTTTAACCATAAGTCTTCTTGCCAGCCAATTCTCTACCATTTTGTTATATTACTAGTTAAGCTATCTTTTTTTGCTTTTTAATCTCACTTGCTACCTGTTTAATGTTTTATCAAAAGTCCCACTAAAATACAAGTAAATCATGTGCAATTCCCTGTTCTGCTCAGTATTCCCTGCCATTCCTTTAAATAAACCTGCCAGGTTTCTTGTTACTGAGCCAGTATCAGCAAGCATCTAACTCTTTTCAGCTTCAAAGTGAGACCGTGCTTAATCCCTCTTAAATGAATTAGGTGTTTTTCTAGGACAGGAATCAGATTTAGTGGTTCATAATTGATAGCCTCAAATTTGCTCTGGTCAGAGCTGAACCTCATAAATTAGTAGTGTAAGATGAATGATTCCAAACGTCCGCTTAGATGTTTTTAAAAATTTTTAAGAAAAAAAAGTTTATCTTCATTTAGAAACTACTGCAATTAGTAATCACCTTTGTTTATCAGCTTCATATTTATCTTGAAGTTTTTAATAGTAATCACTCTTTCTTGAGAGTCCCATGCATGCTGCTCAGGGGAGTAGTTAAACTGTGGCTATTTGGGAACTATCATTTAGTACAAATAGTGAAAAAGAGGAAAAAAAAATAACAAAACCCACCTAAATTTAAAGGGATTTATTAAAAACAAAACCAAAGCCTCCCTAAGGGAGTAGGAAGAAAAATAACAGGTGTCTCTTTGGAGGAGGAAAATAAATAATACTCCCCATACAACTGATGCAGTTAGTCGCAGGACAGTTAACAGTACTACATCCAATACTTGTCAGAGCAACGTTTACACTCTGAAAATATCCTGTGATTTCCAAAAGGTTCTTTTCTATCTTTTGTTTACTTGCGAAATACAGAGACTTGAAGATATTATAAACATTTTTTTAAAGCATTATGAAACAGAAGTTGTTAAGTGCTGATCACGCTATCTGGCAGAAAGTCCTTTACTGATTTTGCTTCATGAAGTTGTGATTATTAGCATGCTTTTGCATGCATGAATTGAACACCTCTTTTCTGTACTGTTAGCTGCATATTTTGTATAAAAACAACAGAAGATAAGTGACCAATTTGTGCCTTATATTTTAAATGGAAGAAGACACAAATAAAACATTTTGAGCAAGTGCATACACTGCTAGTCAAACTTTCTGAAAACTTGTTTTCACTCTTTTCATGATGCTTGAAATTATTGTACAGTGTTAGAACTGCATTTTACGTGAAATTCTTTGGAATTTCTATCTCAAAATTATCAGAAGCACAGTGCACAGGTTTTCTTCCTATTATACATTAGTTTGCCTTAATGATCAGGATACAAATTTACCAGACTAATAATTTTGCTTGTGTCATCACGTTTTGAGAGCCATTATTTCTTTTGCTAGCTACCTTAGTCTGATATGGGTGTGCTTCTCAATCCACAGATTTCCTTTCCTTTGCTGTGTTCAGTATCCTTTCGTCTTTACTCCTTTCTGAATGTCTCTATTTTTGTCATTTTTTAACAACGCACACATGTATGACTATTCTGTTTTCTGTGTACATACCGATTCCTCTTTGCCAATTAGTAGGCTAAAAATGAGAACTATCCTTTACTGCCTATTCCCAAGATGTAACATCTCTTCATTTATCCTACCGCTCTGTATTTGTTTTCCATCCCATTTGAAGGTAAGTATTCATATTCACACAGAAACATAACTTAATACAGTCTGATCTTGTGACCACATTTTTTGCGGCATCGTGTTTAGTCCTTAAGATCAATCCATTCAAGACTTGCTGTCTTCCTACAGTTTACGAAAAGTAAGTTCCAAAAAGATTGAGTTGCTTCTCACCTAACTTTTAAGGTCAGCTGATTTGGGGGAAATAGCATCAAAAGCTATTTGGACAGTAAGGAAATAATTTATGAGAAGAGATTAAGTGAGTTAATTATGCATGGCTTAGTTAAAGAACACCTGTGTGGTTCAAGAAGGTTGGCAGGTATTTAACAGGTATAAACAGCAAGGAGAAGGTAAGTGGGATTATTCAAGGACTGCTGATCATCTGACTAGAATAGGGAAATGAAGCTTTAAAAAAACAAACAAACTCCAGTGTTTCAAAAAGCTACAATCATGTGTACTCTTTCTGAGATCCTCCTGGTGTTGGACCACCACAGTTTTAAAGTATGCTACTTGAGAATTACAATTTCTTATACTTTTGATTACTGTTGCCGAAGATGTTTCCCAACAGTGCTTTATCATCCATTTAATCTGTGTTAAAATCTTACTACTTTCACACGTTTAAGTTACTGAAATTGCTGCTTGTAAAAAATAGCAGTTAGCCATCTTAATCTGCAATGAATTTGTTAAAATAATTTAAAATGATTTTCACAATACTAAAATATCTGACAAAGAATGAACAACAGCAGAGATAAATTTGTTGTAACATAGAAATGATATAAACTGCAATGCTTTAAGTGATATTTCTCTTCTGATGTTCAGATTTTCAAGCATATACATATCTCTATTCATTACTGGATATTCATTTATTCCTGTGACTTCTATTACATTTATTTACTTAAAACAGTATTCTGTCAGTCGTTAAGAATGTTAGTTGAGGTTGCCTTTCTGTACCCATCATTGTCTTCTAGCAAGTGAATATGGAAAAAAAGGCAAAACCAAACGACCCTCCATGTTAACTGCTTGATTAGATATGAAACAGGTTTGCATTCAAATATAGAAAAATTAGAGCTGAAATATGAAGCAGTTCTTTCCATGTGAAAGTCTTTATTTCTTTAGGGTTTTATAATATAAGATTTTATTACAATGAAATGGAAATCTTCATCACAGAAATCATAGGTAATATATTCTGCTTTCAGAAATTTCAGCGATAACAGAACTACTGTGCCTTCCCTGAGAGCAAAACTTAACTCATTTCTTAGGTTCAGTATTTAAAGGTGATTTCAAGATGAGTTGCTTTGAAGATCCTTGGTGACAGTCCACAGGTCCACATAAAATAATTGCTTATTGTATGAGCAGTGCTTACTCTTGCATTGCTATGAAGACTCCCGTCTGGGTGTTCCGCTCAGGCAGTGCAGAGATGAAAATTAGAATGTTCACATTACCTGTGGAGGTTAAAAAAAAAAAAATAATAAGGTCCCCTTAATATGTGAGATGCTTATTAGGAAGTGCTTGAGTAATAGAATTTATTGCCTTTCTCTGTCAGTTCATGTGAAGGCATCTTTAGGAGCAATACACTGAGCACATTTTCACAGAGCAACAGCTCATGGAAAGAATTCCGTATGCAAAATGATTCCTCTAGGAAATGATTAAAATAAAACATTAATTGAGAATTTGTTTCATGAGGACAGACAGTCTTAATTTTCGAGCTAAATGTAGACCACAGTGGAATAGGATTAAAACATGGTGTTTTTTTTCAATCTCTGGAGTGAAGTCAGAGTGATAATATTAAGTTGAAATGAATGTCAATTTCCAGCACCAGAAATCAAACTTTCTTCGGGTTGTTAATACCAAATGTAAAACTCATTTCCTTTCACAACGCTTTGAATACTTTGGACTTGATGCTATAAAATTCTGTGCATCTGACCCTACTCCATAAACATGAATTTTGGGTTGTAAATATATTTTACTGACATCTTCAATGTTCATGCCAATCAGGGAAAGGACATCTGGATTGGATTCAACTTATACAAAAGCAATTTAAAGCTTCTGCTAGTTTTTGATTAGGGCCACATGCTAGTTTGGCTGAAGGCACATGCAGATTGCTGAATTTTGAGAATAATTCTTCACAGCCTTTTTCATTTTATGGGTAGAGACTAGACATTTTTCCACAACACTGGAAAAGGAGATGAGGCAAACCTTTTTTATTTTTGCTTTTATATTTATTTTGCTGTTTTTCTGTATATGCAGAATTCCTACTTGTCTTTTTTATGTTCTTCTCCTCCCACCATTTTTATTTTATTATTCTGTCAATCCTGTGCTAAGTAAGACAATGTTAACAGCATAAACTTCTTTGCTGCTAATCTATATAAATTCTTCAAGCTTGCATGCATCTCCAATCACGAGTAACTCTAGAAGGTCACAAAAATAGGAATCTTGCAGTAATAATTGACTAGAACTGAAGTAGTAGTGCCATTTTGTCTGTGCTGTTACGATATCATAATGGTGGTAAGCTATCCAGTAATGCTGCATATATATCCTTCATTAAGGGTAAAAGCCAAGAGTATGTAATAGGTGAGAACAAACATATTTGCCATGTTTGTTTTATAGTTGTCAGATTGGTCTTATAAATTTTAATTATAGGAGAATTGTGGTCCGAAGTGTATAAAGATCTTTTGATACTTAAGACCATCGTGCATTTTTTTAGGGGTGTGATAGACAACCTGAATACACCACTTAGTAATTAATGGTAAGGCCATGTTCATGGGCTAAGAACTTCTTTCCATCATGTGCATGCTGTCTGCTCTGCTTCTGTAAGCTGAAGAAGCTCCTGCTTCTTGAAGTCAACTGGCATTTGCTACAAATAACCAGTATCCTCCTCATACTGCCAGAGGGCATGCAGAGAGCATCAGTGTGTATGTTCATGTTACCTTTCAACGTTGCTGAGATGTCATATCCTGAGAGTTTAACTCAGCTCAGGTTGTGGTTAAACATTATGTTGACAATGCTTTGACCCTGTCAAGAAAAAGAAAAGTAAGCAAGACACAATAGTTTATAATGATGCAGCTAAATAAATTTCAGTTGTGTTGTATGTTTCTTTTTATTTTTCAAATACAAGCAGATTTGACTTTGTTTTGGATGGAAACCAGTTTTTAAATTCCGTTCCTATTTCTTTAGAGTTTATTTAATTGTCCATCTGCCTCTTGTCGTACTGGATTAATTAGTATGCTGGTATTCCATTGCCAGGGTTTCTTATCAGATTTTCCTTGGAGCAAAAAATTTAGAAAGTGCATAATTAATTTTAACAATTTTAAAGGAGCTATTTAAGCCTGGTAGCAAACTTCCTGAGACTCTTCCAGCTGCGGTGAAATGTTATTAACAGGGGTTTACTGAGAAGTGCTCCAACTGTGTATGTTAACGTGCATATTTATGTGTGTATCTTAACTAGTGGAGACTTAGGAATCCCACTGATGTGAGCATGTGCAGGATCAATAAATCAGACTAGTTTCAACCTTCCAGTCAATATTTTACTGTATTGATATTTGTCAGGTCAGTACACATTGCCAACGGTTAGTTCTTAATCACAGACAATGTACATTCAAAATATTACTTCTGTTACTCCTTAACATCTTGTAAACTAGATGAATGTAAAAAGAAAAACGAACAAAACAAACAAACAAACAAAAAAAAACCAACCAACTCAGCCATGGACCTGACTATTCATGGCTAGTACTGATTGCAGAGTTCGAGATGATCAGAATTATAAACTCTTCAACAAGGAGAGCTGGAAGTGAAGGGGACGTTACTTTCCCCACCACTCCTCTGATCTTAGCATTTCACACTTCTCACCCCAGTCTCTAAAGATTCTGGGTGATCTCATGCACTTCTGTCATGTGATTGTTTTGTTTCTTTTTTTCTGGGGAGAGGATGGAGGGGAGGAGGAGGACTTGTAGTCTTTTGACCAAGGCATCTTTCTAGCTTTTATTCTCTTATTACTCTGGTCTTGTCAGACGCTGCTTTTTCTGCAGGATACTTTTGATTTCACAGGCCATCATTTTTTCCCTCGTGCTTGCTTTGTCCTTCATGTAGATCTTGCTGCTTGAAGATATTTTTCTCTGCCTCATTTGTGCAACTGTATTACAAATCTGTTTGACTTTGTGGTATGCATATGAATATAAGAAAATATGCTTTGTTAGGTTTTGGTTTTAATGTTTTAAGATGTTTTAATGTTCCTAAATGCTTTCTACATTGTCAGTGGTTTGGCTGTTGCAGCGCCCTTATGTCTAAGTTTAAAATATGGAAATACTAACTGAGGAATGCATCAGGCTTCTGCCTTGGCTACAGAAGTTTTTCCATTTTCGTCTCTCTATAACAGCTGAAGTGGGTGTGTGTGTATACATATGCATGCACCTGGAAAATTAATATTTTAAAATGCAAACCTACATACACAGACACAGACATTTGTTCACAAATACTCCAGAAATTCTGTAGTTTCCTACTTGTTTTCTAGTGTTTCTCTGTCACTATAATTCCCTTGTATCGAGTTCTATATCTTTTCCCTCCTTGGAGTTTTTATCACCTGCATATTTGATCAAGGTACAGCTCCTTCCAATCTCCATAAATATTAATTATGTTAATTAAATATTAAATGAATATAAATCATAATTAAAATTAAATGATTAAATATTTAGAGATCTATTGTTGGTGACTGTGAGACCAGATACCAGAAATTCTCTCCTAGTTAATGGTGTACCATTTATAATTGTTATGCTAATGAACGAGCAGCCAATTGCTTGTTTCAGACACGTGTATTCCTGTTGAAGGACATCACATCATTTGTTCTTCTTAAAATAGATCTTTTGGACCATACCACAGCAACTGATACAACTATAGCAAAGATTTTGAGTTTAGGGAAAATGATTATAGTACAAGAACGGAGAAGTATACTGACCAAAGGCTGCTAGTGTTGTAACTTAGTCTTGGCTATATTTTTATGCATAATCATTGAAAGGAGAAAAAAATAGTTTAACTCTTTACAATTCTTTTCAACTTGTGATTTCTACTCTTGGAATTCTCACAGTGGCAAAGCTAGTTTGTGTTGAAGGTTTGGCATTTTCTCTAACTACAGTCTACATTTCCAAGATATTCAGTGCTTACAGCTCTTACTCAAAACTGTATTAAGTGTTGGAAAAAGGAACTACTTGGTCTTTCTCTGTTTTCTGCTGAAATATTCCTGGACACAGGAATCGTGTATCGTGTGGCCTCGTATGTTCAGCTAAGTTGCAAGCGTCTTGACAGTTTTTTCTTACCAAGTCATCTTTAAAACTAAATTTGGAACACATCTTAACATAAATTTCAAGTATGTTTCTGCAAGGTGAAAATGTGAAAACTACTTTCCTTGCTTTTGCCACGTTTTATTTTACAATATTTTTTGTATCTTTTCCATGAAAGATTATTTTCTGGGAGAATGTGAGCTGAAAACCATTTAGGGACAGAAGAATAGACTTTTTAGGGGATGTTTCCAGACTCCCACTCTGTTGCAATTCTCAGTGTGGTGGTGGTGGTTTTTTTTTTTCTGTGGGGATCTCTTGTTCATCATTTCAGTAATGAGAAATAGCTGCTAATTGGGGAAAAAAGGAGAACATTCAGTACTCCAGAGATCTTCATGTTTCTCATCGTGGCTTCATACTATAGCAAGGCTGCATTATGAAGACTAGACTACATGGTGGGAGGTGTGCTGCTAGCAGGTGGAGGGAGGTGGTGCTTCCTCTTTACTCAGTACCGGTAGGTTTGGAGTGCTGTGACCATTTCTGGGCTCCCCAGTGCAAGACAGATGTGGACATGCTGGATTGAATCTAGCAAATGCATGTGAAGGGTTAGTATTTGGAGCACCTGACGTCTGGTGCTCTTCAGTATGGAAAAGAGAAGGCTTGGAGAGATGTTATCAAAGCATGCAAATACTTGATGGGAGGATGAAAAGATGAATCCAGATACAAGTGATATCCAACAAAGGGAGAAGAGGCAGTGGGCAAAACTGGGATAACAGATTCTGTTTAAGCAGGAAAAAAAAAAAAAAAGAGGGTGACCAAATGTTGAAATAGATTGCCTAATGAGCAAGTGGAACAATGATGGAGATGCTCGAAATCCAAATTGATGATGCAGCATACTTTGGTTGATCTTGTTTTGAGCTGGGTTTGTATACTCGCTATCTCCAGACATCCCTTCCAACTGACTGATAAAACACATTGCTAGAGTCGATATCTTTAGTACAGAATTGACATTAATTTACTAGAGCACATACATGATGACAGCATCACATTAATGTTTATAGTATTTACATTGTCATCTCTTCATACTGCTTGATTTAGTATGAACTTTTTATAATTTCCAAATATCTGCCCACCTTTTAAACAGGCAAGAAATCTGTCTTAGATTATTTATGCTAAAACAGCATTCATGAGAAAGGTGTGAAGAGCTGGCATGGTTCCTGTAAGTAAACAGAAACATAATGCCTGATATAAAATGCCGTTATCATTTTAACCTGTGAAGAAAAAGATAAAGTGTATCTGAAACCTAGAAATCCAGCATATCTGAAGCAACTTATTTTTCATGAATATGACTAGATATCTTAGGCAAATTAAAATAAAACACTTAATGAAACAAGCTGGATGATCAATATATATTAAATGTGAACTCATTCTTTTTTGTGAGCTAGGGCTAAGACATTCAAAAAATGCGTGAATATCCTATCCTGAATGGCATGCCTTAAAAGATACAGGGAAAGCACACTTTTTTTCTACATCAGTATTCATAGAATCTGTTTGGTTTTTTTTTTAATTTAGCTGTTGTCATGTCTTGTCAGTTCATTTCCTGTGGGCTATTTCCTGGAAAGCTACTTCGCTATTTTTTCCCTTCTTGTTTTTCATGTAGCCACTAAGAATTAAAAATAATTATTCGTTTAAAATGTGTTGGTATTTGCTTTGCAATAACAATTGTACTTTAAAGGATTTTTAATTACTATTAGAATTAAATCAGAAAGATCATGAAATCCTCACTCCATAAGTACTACCTGCGCCACCTGGTGTTGAACATGTTAATATCAATGTTACATTAACCTACAGCGTGTTGCTCAACTTCTGTTAGTCTGCCAATAAGCATTGTGAGTAAAAATAAAAGATTTCAGACAACAGGTTCTTCCACATTGTGTTTGACTTAAATAAGAAGCAAAAGTCTTTTAGTAGTAATAGTAGTAAAATCAGTTTTGTAGAGCTTGGGTTTTGTAGACTTTTTTTTTTAAGGTTTGTGGGCTTTTTAAGCTGTTCCTAAAAGAGTTCTTTTGTATTGACTTACTGGAATGTTCACTATATAGTGACACATCACAGATAAGTGCTTTATAAATACTGCTGTTGAAGCAGATGAGACAAAAGGATAGTATTCCCTGTAGTTGGAGTAAAAGAATGAGGCATCCTGACCTTGTGTAAAAACTGTAATTTCCAATTTGGTATCTTAAAACAAAGCTTTTTTGAAAAAGCAGTTAGGTCGTAAATATATATATATATATGTGTAAAGTTTTTTTCTCCCTTAAAAGAAAGGAAAAGGGAGGCCCATTATTATACATCTAATTTAGCAACATCCTCGGCCATCAGAGGTGTCAACAGTTTACGGGCTGGTTCGGCCCAGTTCTGTGACTAGTGGGGCGGAGTGCATTACATGATGTTATGATGTGGAATACTGATAACCAAAAATCATAAAACCATGACAAGAGGCCAATTAGGTAACATATTGCTACCACAGAAACAAAGCGCTTCTCACTGGGCTGTGCCTGCAGATTACTCCAGAATGTGCAAATTCACAGCAATTTAATATTTTCTAGATTTAATTTAAGTATAAGGATGAAGATGTTGCTGTCATTAATACTTTTATGCTAGAATCAAACCTAATGAGCATTGATAGGAAAGAATGGTCCTCCCTTCCTAAATACCATATAAATGTTAAAAGAACCAGCTTTTTTCCTCTCGTTATCTATTTCCATAATGTTAAATAGCTTACGTCAAAGGGAATATACATTATATGTCAGTACCATATCAATATTAGTGCTTTCCAGAGGTGATCGGATTCATCAATAGAGAAGATGGTTTGTGTCAGATAAGTGAGGGCATAAGAATAAAGAAAACTGAGGAGAATGGAGTGGACTACAGTTTCAAGATTTATGCAAATACGTATGGAAATCAAGCTTGCTTTTACTTCTGTTTGTTTGTAGTCCATGCTGGTACTGTTCCAGCGCTGTGTTTTCCTTGGTATCCTGAGGAATGAATTATAGGCAGTTGTAATTCTAGTCGCTTGACTTGTAGTCTTGGGTGTTGTTAGAGCAGAATGTTCTGTACTCTTCATGTTTCACTGTGAAAACTGTCCAACCTAAGAAATTTGTGTGTATCGCTGTGACATTGTTAATCTCATAGTTGTTAATAACAGAAAATGCAGACATATTTCATGTATGTGTTATAATAGCTCTTGGCAGTTCTTTCATTTCTACACGTCCCTTTTTACAGCAGGTTTTTTGTAAGAACTAGGACCCTATCAATGATATTGATAGACATTTTAAATTTTATAATAGATGCCAAAGAAGAATTTTTACACACAAATTTAACAAAAAACAAGGGAATAAGTAAAAATAAACAGAGGTATATCTGCCATGTTTTGTATATGCTGCATCATAATATCCTATATCATAATATTTTATTAGAGAGCCAGCTAGATTAAAATGTAGACTCTGCCGTGCTTAGCTAATATAATCGTTTCTGTGAAAAACAAGATTTTTGTTTTTAACTTATGTACACTTAAGAAATCAGAATGAAGTAGAAGAGTGGGTGGTTGCTGCGTACCTGTGATATGTTTCAGTCAGAAAGATTTCAGAATTTCAAGCAAACAAGGTCAGTGGCTACTTGACCTGAATTTAGACAACTGTATTAGAGAGGAAATTGGTTCTGGTGTATTATTTCTTGAAACATCCTCAGGGAGTACACAGTTATGATTACTTAGTGGCTTTAAATCAATGCAGCTGAAACAATTTTTATTATATTTGGCACCTTAAAAATATTTTTGTAAAAATGAAATTACGGAAAACATTTTGGCTAATGATTCGTATGATCATGACCGAAACCAATAATGAAAAACTGCATGTTTATGTAGCACCAATTCTGACAAATGGATGTGTGAAGAAATAATTGCAAAGAATTGACCAGTGTGAAGAAGACTATCTGGCTAATTCAGAGATAGAACAACTGCTGCTCTTCAACTTTGTTTTTGAAATTCTTTGCCTTTGGAGAATTATTTAATGTAGATAAAAGTTGGGTGAATAACTGAAAGTAGGGTAGGTTCATGCTTTGTGTAGGAAGTCCTATACAGGATCAGGAAGTGAAACATTCTTGAGTTGGCATACAGAGTGCAGGTGATGTGTTATCAAACTGCTGAACAGAGAAAAGTGTCTAAATCCAGGGCAGGTACACTATTCACAGTTTGTCTCTGAATGGATATGATAGAAAGTAGCTCATATTGCAAGATGAAGAGGAGAAAGGAAGAAAAAAAATACAATGAAAGTGGGGGGAAAGGGAAGTTCAAGGCAAAATATAATACTAGGAAGGACTGAAAGTACCTTAATACATGCAAAGACTGCTAAACAGCTCAGAATTTGAAGCCGTTCAGCAGTACTCTTGCAACCAAATGATTTATGAAAAAAGAAATCTGGGCAGTAAATGGAATCAAGAAATACTACTTGATCAAAAACATTGCAAGTGATGTTAAAGGAGAAATAGTAACAAGAGTAGGAGATTTTATACTTACCGCTGCTTAATACCCCCAAATGTGAGGCAGTGCAATTAGCAGGCCTCAGAAAGAAATAGCAGAATTTGACAGACTGTAAGAGGCGCAACACAAGGCATTCTTGTTTCCTATCTTTCTCCTTTTATATTTTCTCTTCATCCTTAGTACTTCCTGTGTCTCTTATCTCAGTTGCCTGTTTCTTCTGTTGATCATTTCCTTTATTGCCTTTTTTCTGCTTTTGTTGTAGGGGTTATGCTGTCCTTTGCCTCCCCAGCAGCCAGGCCCGCTGCCACATCTAACTTGTGAGGAGCTTTTTGGCACTGGTATTCCATTCTCTCCTGTTAAAGCAGCACTATTACAAGAGCTAGAAGCAAAAGCCAAAGACTTGATTTATATGCTGAAAAGGAAAATTAGCTAGACTACACAGCCAAACACAATCTAGGTGGTAGGGTGCATCAATTTGGAAGCTACAGTTCCTCAATCTATGCTAAACCCCCCCCAGAGTCAACACATGCAAATATATAGAAAGACTAGTTTGTTAGTAGCATCCTATATTGATAGCATGAGATTGATTCTTTGTCTCGTAAAAGAATATAGATAACCCAGACTCAGAGCATTTACTTTATCTGCAGTTCTGGGACCCTGCAAGATTTCAGGTCTTCTTCCATAGCAGAGAATGAAGTAGTTGATAAGACGTGTAGGCAAAAATCGCGTTCGTCCAAATACTGCAATTTTGTTTACGTAGTAGAAGTGAAAACAGGTCTGATGACTCTGCTGTCCCCCACAGTGTGGATTTTTTAAAGGGGAAACCCCAGAAGTACTCCAGAATATTAACACGCTAATTTTAGATTGCAGTCAGCAAACATTCGTTTGAACAGTGGAAAAGAAAATGTTTTATCTGATAAGAGGAACACAAGAAGGTGATTCTACAGCTCTTTCAAACTGTTACTTCATTAAAACATGGACTTACGAATATGGTTGCGTTTGACTCAGGAGAGTTATTTACTTCAAATAAGCTACAGCTTTAACTGCAGTATTTTCTGTTTTATCTCACGTTTGTTGCCTACATTCTGGGCTTCAGGAGATCTATTCCTGTTATTCCTCCCTTTCGGAGTAACAAATAAAAAAGGGGACAGAGCTTACAAAAATACGCCAAAGTTAAATGAACCTCAAACCTGTCCAGCTCAGCTCATTCATTCAGTTAGATTATGCAAAGGAAAATTTTTTCTCTCTCATTAACAGTTCCCATAAGAAGGTTGATTTGGCAGCATGCGGATTAAAGGGGAAAAGAATCTCGGTAGTGTGACATTGTGAGTGTTAATCAGCACAGCTCTACTGATTCCATTTCTTTAATTTCTTGTGGATATTTCCTGTCCTGCAAAAATTCTTCTGAATCCTTATTATTTCTGTGAAATATATCTGTTGTGAAGATCCTTTCTTGCCTAGCCAGACAGGCAAGAACTATGCTATTCTAGCCCAAGTTTCAAATCTGAACAGTGTTTGAATTTTCTTTTTCTGCGTACTTAATTTTTCTTCTTTTCTTTGGACCTCTCACTTCTGAATAGAAGATGAAGTGTCTAAGTTCAGTTGTTCTTGTGAGTCTGTTACCAACTGTAAAATGCATTTTACAATTACCATGCAGGAGTCCTACTCACAGCTTTAGAAATTTCCAAGAGGTCTCACACTCTCTTAGTCAGTAACATTCTGCCAGCAATTCTTGGCATCTGTTCCATGTGCTGAACTTGCATAACCAACTGGTAGCTTTTTCATCAAGCTTAATGTGAAAAATCAGATTCTTTTGTGTGAAGAAAGAATGATTAAGGATATGTAATACAGAGCCTGCATTAAAAAAAAAAAAAAGACAACAGATTTTAAAATTTCCTCTGCAAAACTAGTGTAGAAAAATTAGACAAAAAAAACAAATGAACTTTTAAATACAGTAAAGTTACATTCTGGTATAGCTTTGGATAGCTTATGTAACTTTACTTCCTAGTACAGCATTTTAAAGATTTTTGAGGAGTTGACAATGCAAGCCAAGATGCTGGGAAGCTAGGAATCATCAGAGTTCATGCAGCACTTGGAAGAGCATATACTAAAAATAATCTAACGGGAAATAATCTAATGAACAGTTGATTCGTGTGGTTCATCTTGTGCATAGGGAATGGACAGTGCCTTTATAGTATCTCACCTGGTAAGAATGCAAAATCTACACTCTTTTATCAACCGCATTGCGAAATCCTGACAGTAAGTCCTTTAAACTGCACTAGTCTTGCATATTCTTTATTCTTTCTATTAACTGATGTATAAAAATACAGGTTGGATTAATTCAAAGCAACAGTTTACATCGTAAAGCAGTATGCTTAAGTACTTTGTTGCAATGGGAAGCAGATTATACGTTTGTTAAGAGAAGCTCAATTTTTGCAGAGAGAGAATTTGAAAAGAAAATTGACAGGTTTTTTTTCTCTTTCATTCACAGACAGCAGTTGAGACTAGCAAGAAATAATTCCTACAGAACACCACTGCATCAAACAATCTGTAAGTTTAAACTAAAAACACTATGAGAAAGGGAAAGTCTGATGATAAATTGATTATCATCTTATAACATAGCTGCAGGACCTTTAGCAGGGGCTTGTGAACATTGGGGATTGCCAGTGAAGGGGCAGAAGAATAGAAAGTAAATAGAAATCTTATGCAGGAGAATTTACTTGAGAGGCAATGAAACATAAATAGGCTAGGAGTCCATATTATATGGGAGCTTAATGGTGGATGTTGTTGGTTAGAACACTGCTTTTAATATTTAAAGATGTATTATTTTACAATTCAGTTTTGCAAACAGATTCAAACGGGTGATGAGGTTAACCTCTACTCAAACTTCTCACACATTTGAAACTTCTACCACAACCTCCAAGGAAGAAATATCTTCAGTATATGCAGCTGCAAAAAAGACTTGTACCTCTTTCCTGACTTTTAAAAAGACAGGATCACTTGCATGTGCCCTCAGATAATGAGCCTCTGGAGAAGGCTAGTTTCATATAGATAAAGCTTTCACTTTTTATGCAGCCAGTGTCAAAGCACTGTTATTGGGTGCCCTTCAAGGTCTAAAGACTATTGATTTGGAATAGAAGGACTGAAAAATTATCGTTAATAACTGACATCTAGTCAATAGAAAAATAAATAGTATTAGTACTGATGAGGTAGTTAAGATTCTAGCAACTCTAAAACATGCAACATATCAAAGATGCACAACCTTAGTAAAAACAATCAAAATGCAAAGTGGCTTAACGTTTGTATGCATCTATAAAGTCATATTTGTTATAGCTGTATTTTCTGTCTTTGTGATGACTCCAACTTTAAACTAACGGTAAATATTATTTCCAAACAATAACAGTGTGTGCAAAATAATAGAAATGTGTTTCAAATGCAAATTGGTATATGTACAGCACTTATATGGTATGTTCCACTTGAAGGCTTTAAGTATTTGACAGTGCAAATTTTCAAAGATACAAAGTAGGTCAATAAGAATAAAGAAGCCATCAATTTTTAAAGGGAAAACTTCAGAGCATATGTTACATATCTTTCAAGTCTTTCCAAATCTCAGGCCCTAATAAATTCCAAAGCTCTTCTAAAACATTTAAGTGTTGACGTATCTAAAAGCACCGCACAGATATGAATATAGACAGAAGCAGTGTCCAGACAACAGAGATTCTGTTTATTCTCCTACTAGGAAAAACTAGGGAGAACTCAGCCTTTATCACTTGCATTTGACATCAACCATCTGGTGAATTAGCTTTCTTGCTGTTCCAGCTGAGCTGCTCACTCTTGTGCTGTTTATTGCTTGGCTGTCTGGTGTAAAGCAACCTAGATAAGGACTGTATGAGGAATCCAGCAGTACTTGGGGTAGGGTGGATAGACATATTTTCCTGCCTATTAAAGCTCAGAGAATGATGATTTTGGAGAAAAAGATAAGTATTGATACCACTCTTCTACTTCTGAATTCTCATTTTGGAATTTTTGTATATTCATTTCAAAATGCTCAAGTTTCAATGTAATTTTTTACAGTACAGATAATGATTATATGGTTTAAAATATCATATTTATTCTACTAAAATATTTTTTCAATTGGCCATAAATCTTGAGGCAAATACTTTTTTTAGATACAGTTTTTAGGTTTTTTTTGCATAATTAACATAAAGGTTGGGTTGATTTAGGTTAATTTAGACAGTCTTTTATGTAGTTCCTAGCTGCAGCTTTATTATGAACAAAATGTCTTCATTGATATTAAAGTCAGCTCTAGTGCTTGTGAAAATTAATAGTGAGAAGTAAGGCTCAAGTTTGTTTACACTGTATCTTAAAATAAATGCCTACATCCTTCAGTTGGGAACAAGGAATTTGGAATGAGATATACATGATGCAAGGGAAATCAGATCAGATCTGTGCAAAGTGGAGAATTCTGGATTAAGGATCCTGAGTTCTTTTCACTGTTGTTCTGCTGATACACTGCATGCCTGAGGGATGGTGCTTCAGCAGCACGTACTGATCTCAGGCCTTCAGTGTCAAGTACCACATTCATGTTTTTTGGAGCTACTGAATTCTCTTGATCATGAAGGTGGAAGAATTACAGCTGAGCTGGGGGAGGGGGATAACCTAGGTGAATTTTATAGGTGTAAAATAAACACATTTGTGAATTGCTTGAAGACGTCTTGCAGAAGATCAGTATTGCAAAATGACTAGTATGATCTTGTCATAAGCTCAGAGAAAGCATTGCTATCCTTTCAATCTTTGAAAGAATATTATTAGGACTATTTATGTGCTTAATGTGAACAAGGTTTTTTACTTGCAGATCTGGGATCTAAAGTAGTGTGGATTTGTTTTAGTCAATGAAAATTCCCTGAGGTCTCGTTGTATCAGTCTAGCTTGAGAGAGTGGAAGCAGGAGACTGCAGAGCTCAGACGATCAGCACAGATTTATGAGGTGGGAATCATAGGCGCTCCATACCATCTGGTACCACGTGCACTATCTTTTACCACATCACAGCGATACACATCTCCATTAGTTAGATTTGCGCTGCATTCATCCCACAGTATTAGTGCATAAGCTGTGTGAAGTGATGCCTAGAAACTTCAGGCTTGATTTTATAGGAAGAGAAATACCAGACTGAAACCAGTATTACCCCCTTCGTATGGTGGTTGTGAGACTACTACTGAAATGCTAGTTATGGGCTATCTACATTTTAATTAGGACTAAATCACATTAAAACATCAGAAATATGCTTAACAAAGAAGCTTAACCCAAAGAAAGTTAAGTGGTGACTTTATTGTGGGGTGTTGGTATTGTGCACAGAGGAAGGATTTTTCTCATAGGCAATTCTTCAATCTGTTAGGTAAAGATGCAACAGAAACCAGTCTTAAAAAAACTGTGATTACAAGCATGGTGCAGATTTTAACCATGTAATCAACTATTAAAACACTTAGCTGTGGAGGTGGTAGTTTCTCCGTTTCAGTTAAGTCTTTAAGTCAAGGCTGAATTCCTCTCCAGAAAATACAGTGCATCTCAGATACTGCGGACTAGATGGAGAAGTTGCTAGCGAGATTCAGAGGAGGTCAGATCACACGGCAGCTGCCCCTTCATCATCTGAAGTCTCTGAGGTGGAGGCACAAAATTCTCTAAATATCTTAATTCTGGTTCGTTTCTCCAGGCGTCGAGAAGTTCAGCACCTTGAGAAAAAACTTCAGAAGAGCTGTTGCCTAGGTGTGACCCAGTTCTATTTAAGCAAAAATGCCAACTAGGAGCAGTAAAACACTACATAGACATCCTAATCAAGATGGGTACTGGACACTATGTTTATGCAGTAAAATACAGGATTTTAAATCATGCATATATAATTTTTAAACACCTGAAGAATGAACTAAAGAACTGTTTCTGATGATCATGAGGACTCGTCTGAGGAAAAAAAATTCTGGCTTGGAAAAGAAACATGATGAGATTGGTAGATTCTCTTTAATGAGAAGATTCAGGCTGAGAGAATCAATCAATAAATGTGATGAGCAAATGCTTAACCCTTTGGTTAGATTTGTGTTTGCATTCCAAACTAAGATAGCTAGAGAAGCTTAAACATTTGGAAGTTCACAAAATATTTTCTGTATTTCTGTGTTAAGTGCTCTCTTACATCAATACTTTCTAAATATCTTATTGAGTATTATATAGCATATTAAATTCTGGGTTCTTTCTAAGTTACCTAAGGTGGCTGCTATAGAGAGAAGATATTTTTCTCAGCTGTAATTTTGTTGTATTTAATCATAATTATTTCCATATCTTTTTACCTTAACGTTTTATAGTAGGTTGGCAGAGTTAAGCTGTTACCAGACTTCATGACTCAGCGAGTTTCTGCCTGCAGCTGTGCTCCTGCATTTCAAATGGTCAGCTGGTGTAAACACATTCCTTGCTACTGCGACTTCACCTCTGTACAGGGTTACCTTTGTTCAAAGCATAGCTAATTAGTCAGTGATTAACAGGGGCTTGGCAGCTTATTCTGTTATGCAATTTGGATATTGCACCTCTTTTCTCCAGTGGAGGATAGGGAAGAGAGAAGGGTGGGGGGGAAGGAAGAAAAAAGGAGGGAAAAGCTTCTGTGGTTTCTGTGCTCTGCTTGCTGTGGGTCTGAGTGCCCTAAGCCTGGTCCCGTCACACAACTGAGTTGTAGACATGGCCAACGCCTCCACCTTGCTGGAAACCGCATTGCAATAAAACTCCCCCAGCATTTACAGGGTCCCGGGGTCTGTCCCTGCACGGAGGGAAAGCTGAGGCTGGAGCTGGCAGCACAGGCAAGGAGATGCTGCTCGCCCGCCTGGGGCCTGCTCGGGGTAGGCTCCTGCCCAGGGGAGCGCAGGGCGGGTCCGCACCTACACCTGCGGCTGGAGGCAGTCGCAGTCCACCCCCGCGCGGCAGCAGCAGGGCGGCTTTTAGTCGAGGGCCTGATGAATTGCAATCAGTAAACGGAACCCCAATAACCGCATTTCACTAGTAACCATCGTATTGAGAAATGATCATTTATTATTATTTTTTTAAGGGAACCTGGCACTGTAAGTGCTCGCCTGCCATCTGCTGGTAGCGGCAGCCGCAGCACAGAGCTGTCCTCGCGCGGTCACCCTCAGGATTTTAGAAACAGCGGTAGGGGCGGCTGTAGGCGCTGAGCCCGGCAGAGTCCCGCTGCGGGCGGGGAGTCACCACGCGGTGCCCGGCGGCGAGCGGCGCGCACTGCGCCCGGCCTGAGCCTCACCCTGTCCCTGCTGGGCGCCCGTAGCGGGGCGGGGCTCTGCGGAGTGGAGAAACAGTCATGGCGGCGGGCAGCGCTATCCAGATCCCCAGCCGCCTGCCGCTGCTGCTCACCCACGAGGGCGTCCTGCTGCCTGGCTCGACCATGCGGACGAGCGTGGACTCGCCGCGCAACATGCAGCTGGTGCGCAGCCGGCTGCTGAAGGGCACCTCGCTGCGCAGCACCATCATCGGCGTCATCCCCAACACCAGCGACCCCACGTCCGACTGTGACGACCTGCCCTCGCTGCACAGGTGCCGCCTCCGCGCCCTGCCCTCGCGGCCCTCAGCCACGCTGCGGGCCGCGTCTGTACCTCCGGGCGGCACTGGGCCGGGGCCGCGCTGCGGGGAGCGGGGCTCTGCTCCCGGCCGGGGGAGCTCGTGTGCGTGGGGCGGGGGCAGCGGCGTGCGGGTCTGCTGCTGGGCGAATCCGAGAAAGAGAGCCGGCTGGGACAGAAACGCGATCCGAGAAAGCGGTTCGGGGTCATTAGGGCTGTACCGCTTATTAGTGATAGGAAGTTAGTTAGTAGTTATTTTGTTTGCTTAGTAAAAGTAGTGTGGAAGATCCAGGTCACGTGAAATGAAAGCTAATTGTATTTCTGGGGGATCAACTGTGCGTAAAATTAACGTGCTGTATTCCTTGCAAAACGTATTTCTATCAGCAGATTTAGTAAGGTGTGCAGTTTGTTTTAATTCTGCTTAAACAGACAGTTTGGTCAGATAAATGCGATCTAAAACGTTAGTTTTGCTAGAAAACTGTAAATTATAAAGACTCGCTTTTCTAATGTGTACAGTTTGAGCAGAAATGTGAGTGTTCTGTTCCTGTTCCAAGACCCAGTAATCCGTGTACAAAAAAATTACATCTCTCCAGGTGGGATGTGTGTGTTATATTACTATCATTCATTTTTGGCTCGTTGTTTTTTTAAATTTCAAGATGTGTTTTCGTTGATCTCTGTCACAAAGGAAATCCTCTAATGTGGTTACCGTTGCTGATGAGGAGCAGCAGTGAGCTGTGAGGTTCTGTAGCTCAGTTGCTTCATGTGAGGGGCACATGAAATGTTCTGTGGAAGGTGACAAATAAAACAGAGATTTGATCTGTTTTCAGAATTGGCACTGCTGCTTTGGCAGTTCAGGTGGTTGGCAGCAACTGGCCCAAGCCACATTATACACTGCTGGTTACGGGCCTCTGCCGGTTCCAGATACTGCAGCTGCTGAAGGAGAAGCCGTACCCTGTTGCGGAAGTCGAGCAGTTGGATCGACTTGAGCAGTTTACAAATCAGCATAAGTCTGAGGAGGAGCTTGGAGAGTTGTCAGAACAGTTCTACAAATATGCTGTGCAGGTAAATTGGTTTACTCCTATTTATTTTAAATCAATGTATTGACGCGCATATTTTGTTGCTTTTTTATTCTTTTTGTTTGTTTGTTTGCACTTCTCTCTTTGTACCTCTTACATTTTTTTAGTGAAAGTAAGATTTCAGTTCTGCTGGAAAAGTACTGTCTTTGATATGGCTTGAGATTTCTGTGTTGAGTTTGAGAGTCTCTGTACAGTTAATTTCAGGATGAGTCTAACTGTATGTGTTAATGTTACAATAACTTTATAGTAGTTCATATATACTGGTACCGTGAGTACATTACAGTAAAAAAAACAAAACAAAACATAGATATATATATCGCTTTTGAGAAAGTGTTTTTTCTAAAATTCATGGTATATATAATGGATTTTTAAAACTATATATTATTAAAGGGGAAAAAAGCACACCTGTATAGAATCTTTTTATAAACACACGTCCTCGGGTATAATAAATCTAGTGTTTAAAGGAGGTTTAGAAGAAGGTAACTGGGATGATTTTTTGTCGCCGGTTTACAGGCTGGTTCGGCCCGGTTCTGTGACCAGCGGGGCGGAGGGATTTCACAAAATCTGCGCCTCTGGAAAAGGGAAACAGGGGACCCCAAAATAATTAAAAACAGTGGCAATGATCTGAGGAGAAACAAACCAATTTACTAGATATAGTATCAGAATGCGAGATAACACACTATAATACAATATAACTAGAATTGAAGCTAATAAATCAAATATAATGAGAGAGAGAGATTGTCCGAAAGCTGGATAGGCCTCACCATAACGCTGAGGTGAGATGTGCAGTCCGGTCGAGCAGCAGGGAGAGAGACTGATGAAGAAGAGCCCGGTCAGATGACCTACCAAGGCCTTATATCTGTTCCCCCTGAGCAGAAATGATAACAGCACAGCGAACAGGCTTCTGGGGAGCGTAGTTCTTCTTCTCTTCTGGGACAGCTACCCAGAACACTTTAACTCCCAGTGCACTACATGATGTTATGATGTGGAATACTGATAACCAAAAATCATAAAACCATGACATTTTTAATCAGGGTATTTGAGAGGTAATAGAAGATGTAGGCATTGAAAAAAGCACTAGGAACAGTGATGATAATTATGAACTTCTTGAACTAGTATAAAGTCCAGAGTCTTGGTTGCCTATTCCTCTTCTATGTGCAAATATTTTTTTTCACAACATTTTTGGCAAAGCATTTATGCACATTTCATTCTTAAAGATGCATTGCTTTTTAAGTCAGATACTTGCTTAAATAAATTAGAAAAGAAACATCCAACAACTATGAATATTGTTCATTGTGTGTTCCTTACAGTTGGTTGAGATGCTGGATATGTCTGTTCCTGCAGTTGCAAAGCTGAGACGTCTTCTGGACAATCTGCCTAGAGAAGCTTTGCCAGATATACTGACTTCAATCATCCGTACATCCAACCAAGAGAAGCTTCAGGTATTATGTCCTTAAACTGTTTTAAGGTGAAGTGTTTGCTACTTTTCTATAGTTACAATCACTTTTAGGATAATTTTGATAGATGGTGATGATATTGTGCTGGAAAGTATTTCTGTTACAACCAAGCAGAAATACTTTTTAAAAGGTTTTTTGCTCTTGCTTCAAATATCTTTCTATGTACCTTTACATCAGAATTCACTTAAAAGCTAAATGAATGTAGATAGTGTGGGAAACTGTTCATTTAATTGAACGACAAGAGATACAGCCCAGATTTCATAGAATTGTAGAATGTTTTGGGTTGGAAGAGACCTTTAAGATCATTTAGTTCCTGTGCCCCTGCTATAGGTAGGGACAGCTCCCGCTAGACCGTGTTGCTCAGTCCTGTCCAGCCTGGCTTTGAACACCTCCAGGGTGAGGGCAACCACAACTTCTTTGGGCAACCTGTTCCAGTATCTCACATGACCCTCACAGTATAGAATTTCTTCCTAATATCTAGTATAAATTTACCCTTTTCCAGTTTAAAGCCATTTTCCCTCATCCTGTTGCTACCTGCCCTTACAAGAAGTTCCTCCCCAGCTTTTCTGTAGGCCCCCTTCAGGTACTGGAAGGCCACTATAAGGCCAGGCACCTTCTCTTCTTCAGGCTGAAGGGCCCCAGCTCTCTCAGCCTATCCTCGTAGGGGAGCTACTCCAGCCCTCTGATCACCTTCGTGGCCCTCCTCTGGGTCTGCTCCAGCAGCTTCATGTCCTTCTTGCACTGGGGGCTCCAGAACTGGACGCAGTGCTCCAGATGGGGTCTCATGAGAGGAGGGCATTTCCCATTGCCATGGTAAAGATGATAAGTCTTTCTTCAAATTGTGTTGAAATCTTGCTTATTTAATGGAGCTGACGGATCGTTACATATTTCTCAATACTAACAACTTCAGAAGCAGGATTTATTTGTTCATTTTAAAAAAAGATTTGAATGTGGGTTTTTTTTTTTTAATTTAGACTAATTTGTTTTTCATCTTATGCAGAAATAGTGCTTATCTTTGAAAATTCCTAGACTTTTGCACTGTTTCCTTGTGAGTTGTTTTGTTTTATGAAAGAAGTTACGGTTTCAATTCAAGGTTGAGTGCTTGGCACCAGCAGCAATGAAAGAAAAGGAACAACAGCTAGAAATAAATGCTGTAGCACAATCTCTTGCTGAAGAAAGACACTAAATATTCCATATCCATTTTTTGTTTGAAGTGATTTAGAAGAGAGCAGGCAGTGACAGCTGTGGAAATACAGAGAGCCAAGTTGCTTGCGTCTGCACATTAACTTAAACATGAAAATGAAATGTATAAAATACATTTTTTTATTTTAAAAGGCAACAAGGAGAACATGCCTGATGGCATAAGGTGATCTTTTTTTCTGGGAGTGTTTTCTTAGAGGGAGCTCTTTTCTGAGACTCAGTAATTGAGAAGTAAACTGCTGGTAGATGTTTTCTATGTAAAATGTAACTAAAATAATAAGACACTTTAAAGCAGGATAAGAAATTACATATTTTTTGGTACTTTTGAATTACTTTGTGGTTTTGCTGTCCAGACCTTGAAGCTAGGTTTTGTATGTTGTATTATTTTCTTGCTACCTCTTTTTTTCCCAAACCATTTAATTGATAACTCTGATCAAAAGACTACAATGACATCCTGTGTGTTCCCCTTCTCCTCAGTGATGATCCATTAATGTGAATTTGTTGGCTTCTCATTACTGCTTGCTCTTAGATTCTAGATGCTGTTAGGCTGGAGGAAAGGTTCAAGATGACTATACCATTGCTTGTTAGACAAATTGAAGGACTGAAGCTTCTTCAGAAAACAAGAAAGCCCAAACAGGATGATGAGAAAAGGGTACGGACCTTAAAATCTGGGATACTTAAGCATCATACATACGTATAATGATGCACTTTTAGACAGGCTAATGAAGGTGTGTAATTGTAATCTACACAAGGTTTTAACCTGTGGCCATAGTATTTAGTGCTCAGGCTGTATCAGTGGAGAACACCCCGCTTGCAGCTTTGGCTGTTCAGACATCTGAAAAAGAAAACTTGTTTTTTTAAAGCTGCGTGGGCATTGTTTATTTCATCTGAGCACTTTCTGACTTAAATAAGTGCTCAGGTTCTATTAAAGAATCATTTGATAGCCAGTTAACTTGCATGATATGTGTGCACTGCAATGAAAGGTGTACAAATTATTAATAGCATTAAAGGTGAATCACAGCTTTTG
Organism: Pavo muticus; assembly: GCA_016647715.1. Lineage (NCBI taxonomy): Eukaryota > Metazoa > Chordata > Aves > Galliformes > Phasianidae > Pavo > Pavo muticus. The sequence goes on along the minus strand of JACDJE010000015.1, from coordinate 4,615,864 downwards.
AAATACAGATAATTGATGTGTGTTGTGAAATGTAGTTTGCTTAACTGTGACAGACTGCACTTTTGCTGCATCTAATTGCACGTGTACGGTTTAGCAAACAAGAAATAATTGAGAAATGAAAAAGAATGAGAGATTACTTACCTATAAGTATTTTGCTTATCCCACCTAATAAGATGAGCTGCAATGCCAGCTTTTCAGAATATCAGAATAACTTTTTCAATTTTGTTTTTGTCTTCTGTTACCTACTAGATTGTGGTAGATGACAAATTAACTTAGCAAATACGTGCAGTAAAAACGGTGCCTTTTTAAAGTAGTACCAGTAACACTTTGTTTAACTATTTATTGGATTGAAATTTTGGGGCTTATTCTGTTAAGTACTTTCTCCCAAATCCTTGCATGTTTTATTCATGGTTTCCATTCAAAGTCAAAGTACTCACCTTACTTAATAAAAACAGAAACTGGTGCTACTCTCTGACTGTTACCTGTTCCGTAGGTTGTAGCTATTCGTCCTAACAGAAGAATCACTCATATTCCAAGCACTGCAGAAGATGAGGAGGAGGAGGAAGATCATGATGACGTTGTCATGCTTGAAAAAAAGATTAGAACTTCCAGTATGTCAGAACAAGCTCTTAAAGTTTGTCTTAAGGAAATAAAGAGGTAGGAGAATTGGAAATGGTTGTTTCTTTTCTTAATTTATTTTTTAGAATAAATCTTGCATTAACTTTTTACTTAATGGTATATTTGTGTTGGTTGTGTTTTGGAAATAGTTTTTAGAATTTTATGCGCTGCTATTTTGCTTACAAATTTCCTCATCTTGTCGTTTTGGAACATGAGAGAGGATGACAATTAAGAAGCCTTTCACACGTGGCTTATGAATTAATACAGCTTTAAACTGCAAGCTCTAGATCTCTATGTTATGAAGTGAATACCTCAAAAGAAAAGGAGAGGGGACAAATAACACCACAGTTGTTAATAATTAATGAGAAAAGTGATCTGCATATTGATTCTTTTTTCCTTTCTCTGTCTTTGTGAGCGTATAACTGGTGTCGGTGATGATATGATCATTAACAACCTCGTCAGTGATATTGTGTGTGTATATGCATATGTGCATGTATGTATACTTATATATGTATACTGTGGTGCATGCATTTTGTATGCAGTGTATGCTTAGGAGGATGATGTTTGTTTTTTTTCCTGCAAATATCATACAAATAAGCTATCGTTATGCAAAGACAAATCTTGTAGTTGATATAATAGTGACTTTTTTAGTATTACAGGTGTTGGGAAGTAAAAGGGTTCACTAAATACCTTCTTTTTAGTGTAGGAGAGTGTCTTAGTTTGCAGTTAGTTCCCCATTAGCCTTATGAATTCTATGCATGTACTTCCAGATTAAAGAAGATGCCTCAGTCGATGCCAGAATATGCTTTAACAAGAAATTATTTGGAACTTATGGTGGAATTACCATGGAACAAGAGTACGAAAGGTAAACCCTTCTATTATTATTGACTGTCTCTTGCGCAGACAATTGAGGACAAGTAGCTATGATGTAAAGACAGAAGAATGTACTTAGTTCTCTCTTCAAATTTTTTTTTCATTGCCTCATAGTAAAATGCTATTAATGGTACTCAAGTCTTGCAGTTTACCGTGTTTAAATAAAGATCTGTATACTGCATAGCCCATGTAGCTCAGTTGTATGCCCAAAAATGTGAGTTGAAAAGTAATATTTACACAATAAAATGGTGGTACTTCTTAAAATGTTGGGTTTCTTTTCTTAGGTTTTTCTTACTGTCATGAAACACTGGAATTGTTTTCCCCTTAATTTTTTTATTAGTCTCAAGCAGACTATTTTATAATCACAGTCTGATTATTTTCTGTTGGGACTTTGTTTTCGTGTCTCACTGCAAACACATTCATAGCATATTCAGTAGTAGTGATTGAGATGTCTCTGCTTCAAAGACTGTTCTTGATGACAGTATTTAGTAGTTGTGTTTGTGATCTGCTTTTGGAAAAATTAAATCTAGAGTCGTTACCCTGGAAAGCTGCTTAGGTGAGGTGTTTTCACATCAAATAAAGGTATTGTTCTGTGAAAAATACAAAAGAAAACTGCTGCTAATTACTATCTCATATCAAACAAAAAAACTTTTCTACATTTCAGTAGCATAAATCTTCCTGAAGAAGGTTCTGGTATATCTTATGTTGATCAAGTTTGTTGAAGAACAAGAGGATGAGAAAGCAAAGTTGTAGTTAATTTTCATAGTGAAAACTTTGGATACAATAGAAAAAAAGAAGTATCATCTCAACTTTATACCATTGTTTTCATAAGCTTTGAGCAGAAATTGATATTGGGAATATGGGAATGGGATGCAAAAATGGAGATCAGGGAAAGTGTAAACCGACACGAGTAGATTCATTGGGCAGAAATACTTCCCAGAAGTGTTCTGAAGAATGAAGCTTTTGGATGGCATTTAAAACAATCTACTTTTTAAAGAATATGCACACCAGCAGAAGCACCTGTCTGTCTTTTGCCTTCTTAGTGCACATGGTGACAAATGTTGACCTTTTTGAATTAGAGCCTAGCATGTTCACAAATCTACTTACAAATATTTTCTTTAATGACTGAAAGGTAACAAGATCTGCCTACGCGTGTCAGTATTACTCAAAAAACCACAGAGTAGGTAAAGTGTCTGTTGACTCTCGTGTCCTCTCGCAGAGATTTGCTCTTCAGTCTTGCAGAACTATGCAAAGTCAGATGTGGTTTGAAGTTTTTTTTCTGGAAACAAAGTTGGAAAATTTGTATTTGCATTCATATGAGTGATGCTTTGGACTTCAGGGATAGAGAGAATAAAAATATACATGAATGGAAAAATGGAAAATGTAATTAAAAATACCTGGGAAATTATTATCATTAATTATTTTTTATTCAGTGGTTCATTACAAAGAATTACATGGTTGATGATGGGAATTTAATAATAGCTGTCCATAAATGAAACATGCGCAGCTACTGAGATGAAGGGTTTGCATCTGCAGTGCATAGAAGCTGAAGGGTAGGTTTGCACAGAGGTGATGGACTTCGTTGCTTTCTGCTTTCTCTTTTATGTTATAGAGCAGAGACAGCTGCTTTGTGTCAGAAATTCCTGCTCTGTCTAAAGCACTAGTTCAAGTCCTTTTATTATGCATGACAATTTATCTCAAATTATGGCAATTAAAAGCCAAACTTTTCCAGTCCTAGTATCACATGAATATTTTGCACAGTGCAGTCGCTTTAAGTGTATAGCTAGCAAAGCCTGCCATTCGAGTCTTGTGAGATAATAACAGACTGTAGCGTAAATGGGCGATGAAGACATAGGATTGAATTTATCTTTTGATAAGACCTTATGGCTTCAGACTCAGTTAAGTGGGATGACAAATTCTGAGAAATGAGCGTGTTGTTCAGTTGCTGTTCCAGGACAGATATTAAGTTAACTTGAACCAGATTTTAAATCTGTGTCACAATGAAAGGGTGTTTTGATTTGTGTTGTTAATTCTCTTACCCATAGAGTGCTCTCTCTAGCTTGTGTTTACTTTTCTTCTTAAAGAAATAAGGCTTATAATTACTTTAGCAAAACGTTGTGTGGAATACAAATGTGAGTATTGGGTGAATTATATTGATGAACATGTATGAAAATATACTTATTTCTGTTGCACAGTAGAATTGTTTCCATTTCTAAAGGTAAATGTGCTGATATCCTTTCTGTCATTAATGATTGATAGATCGCCTTGAAATTCGCGCAGCTCGAATTCTTCTGGATAATGATCATTATGCTATGGAGAAGTTGAAGAAAAGAGTTTTGGAGTACTTAGCTGTCAGGCAGCTTAAAAACAACCTCAAGGGACCCATTCTTTGTTTTGTGGGACCCCCAGGAGTTGGCAAAACCAGTGTCGGAAGATCAATTGCAAAGACTTTGGGTCGAGAATTCCACAGAATTGCTTTAGGAGGTGTCTGTGATCAGTCTGATATCCGAGGCCATAGGTACGTATTTCCTTTTTTATTACATGTAATTTATTATTTTATTACAGAACATACTGATTATTTTCATTGTTCAGCTGATGCAGAGAAGTTTTATGTATTTCAAATACTGTTATCACTCACTGATTCTCTTTGGTATTTAGTGGTGCTATTCAGGAGAGAATTTTAATAATGGGAGTGGACATTCACTGCTGAGATTTTTTCTTTATTCTTTTCTGCTATTGCCTTTTTATTCTAAGTGGAGAATGGAGCAATCGTACCTGAATCTAGAACTGTGGCAAGATCCATGACATGCAAACTTCGTATGCTGGGGATAATTAAAACTGCCTTTATGTTTCTAAGTCATTTAATCTTCAGGTTTTTTGGCACTGTGATTGAAATTATCAAGTTGTAGGAGGAGTGCAAAGATTCAGTTAAATCAAATAGTGTATGACTAACAACACATTACTTTATAACAGTGTTTGTTATTAAAACCAGAGTAAAAACTGTGAGAGTGATCCTTAAAAGTTGCTGGAGAATAGCAACTGAGTTACTAAGAGTATTTCAGCCATGTTAGTATACCATTTTTCCATTGCAAAAGGATGTTTATTCAGGGACACTCATGCTTTAAGAGTTCAGTGCCCTTTCCTTAGGGCTTATTTTTTTATTTGCATCACTTTACACATCTACTTCTCAGTCTTCTAAATGATTTGTTTAAATCAGCCAGCTTCCTATACCCTGCTGGAAGAATAATGAATAGATAACATAGGTAAGTAACTACTGAACATCAGTGCAGCATTTTGGGTTCCATTAAGTATGCCTAATGATCTGTAAAACCATGTGATTTCTCCTTACAACAGCTGGTAAATTATTGCAAATTAAAACTATTAGTTCTCTGATGCTATGTAAGCAGTTAATTTTGCCCAATGGCTGTGCTACTGGCCTCAACTATCAGAATGCACTATCAGTGTTGTTTCAGTTCCAAATTACTCCTTTTTATTTTTGCAACATAAAACTCACCTTGGAATTTTTACCACTTCACTATTAATTTTAATGAAAACTTAATGCCTAACAAAAAATCGTTTTGTGGTATCGGACTTTCCAATGTGTAAGTTCAGTGTGTGAATATATTAGAGTACTGCAAATTCACAGTCTCTGCTAACAGGAATGTAGAAGACTTAGTGGGAAATGTACTGAAATGCTTGTGCGTGAACTTCTAGCAATCTAGAGTTTAATATACTGTTGATACACTATTGATCACTTTTTAGACCAGAACATGGGAGAAGAAACACTGAAACAGTAATGTTGCACTTGACACACCTAGCTACACCTGGAGTTTGTGGCATGAATGATCATTTGTGAGGTTTTCTTAGGGTAGGTTTGATCGTCATACCCAGAAGCCACTGGGGGTTAAATATTGAGTAAGGTTGTACATATGTTTGATTAAATATATCAGGTTTTTTGTGTATAGCAGCTGTGGTTGATTGTTTTGTGAACCTGTTTAATATCTGGCCTTTTTGCCCATTTACTTAGACATTAATGGAAAAAGAAGCAGAATTGTCCTTCTTCACAGAGTTTTATTCCTTGTAATTCATAAACTGTCACTGTTTACTAAGTAAGAATTCTGATGTTTCAAATTATTTATTGTATGAATCCTAAAAACAAGTATAATGCAACTACTACAAGTTGCTGTTTGATATTGGAACCACTAGGGGTTGTAGAATGCTAAGCATTTACAGACATTAAGAAACTTTTTCCAGGGCTGAGTAAAACCTGAGCCTTTCTAAAAGAAATACCAATGTACACGAAGCAGACGTTATGGAAAGAAAGTAGAACTGTCAACAGCTGTTACTCAATAGCCAGTAATTTCTTACTGTTCTGGGTTTTTTTGTTTATTTTTGGCTTTGTATCTTGTGTTTACTTCTGTTGCGGAGAGCTGCAGTCATGTGGTGATGACTTTAAAAACGTAGAAACTCAGGTGCTTGTGGCTGCCATCGTAGTATTTTTGCATGTTAGAAATTAATTCTTATTATTAAAATAAATACTTAAAATTAGAAAGTATTAGACAAGACAGGAAGAGAAAAATACCATCTAGAATTAACAAGAGTTCCAGGTGGTTACTCTTTAGCCACGTAGCTGAAGATTAAAACTTAGTAGTGGTTAGTAAGGGTCCCTTGTAACCAACTGCTTTTGCATGTTTCTTGTTAAGTAAAATCTAGCAGTTGAATACAGATTTTTTTTCTGTGTTTCTGTTTCATTGTTTTCTGTTTCTTCTCAGATTTTATCAAGTTAGAACTGCAGCTTTCCTGTAATCTTTCCTTCATGATGTTGTTTTCATGAATAGATCCTCCAAGTTAATCCCGGTCAGGTGAATCCATATTATGCTTCCAGTGGCAATCACAGAGGGGAATTACAGAAGCAGTCTAAAAGTGAAGAAGACATAAGCTCTTCTTCTCAAGAGTCTGACTTTTAAGTGGGCTTATATTCTAATACTGCATGTTAGGAGCCCTCCTTTTTCTCCTTAAAGCTCCTTTTTAGGCTTTAAGGCTTAAGTTAAGCATTCTATTAATGTTGCAGAAAAATGATAGTATATGTACCTACTAATGTACTGAACACGTACAAAATTTACCAAATGCACTGAAGCACTGAAAAAGAAATTGTGGATGATTTTCACTTGCAAGCAGATATTACCTGAAATAGCATTCACTTTGGCAGCATGTAACTGTTGCAGGTGAAAGGAGCATACTGCAAGATTTAGCAAGCAAAAGAAACTTATCTTGCATTGCAGCGTGGAGGGCAGTGATGTTTCAGTGTGCTGCTCTGTGAGAGGTGTAGCTGGGGCAGCCTACAGGCATCCAGCTTTTTCCATTTAAGTATGCGTTGTGTGGCTGCAGCTGGGGTTTCTGTGGGTCATTTTTGACTGGGTAAAGATATTTTACTGGGCTGCATACTCAAAGTGAAGTCACCATCTTGGTACAAAAACAGAACTGCTTTATCAGACATGCCCCAGCTGTTGTTAGCATTTACCACTCATCTATACCCTATGTAAGTGCTTGCTGTTCCATTTACTGGTAACTTGTATTTATAAAAGCAAAAGAAGACACTCTGAAATACTTGTTTTTATCTGAAAATTTCCCTGAGTTTAAGATCTCCTCAATACTGATACTTTGTTTTATTCAAGAACTGTGTGATCTTCTCTACTGCGTGTGCATGGGTTTCTATTTTTAAGAAGGAAGATGTCATTGCACTATTTATAGTGGTGATAGTGAGGTTTTTTTTTCCTTCTCTCACCTCTGTGTGAGGCTCTCTTTATATCAGCACTTTTAAGTTTCCAGAAGTTTGGGTAGTTTACTTTTGGTTTAGTCCTGTGCTGAACATTTGCTCAGGTGCGTCTGTGCATGAAAAGGTGTGATTGCACAGGCCTCCTTGTGCCAGGAAAAAGCAAGCCCGGGTTTCACCTGTCCAAAATAACTTTGTTACATGACTGCAGAGTGTAGATTCACATGTAAAGTCAGTGCAACCTTTGTCCTTACAAAAAACAAAACAAAAAAACCTCTGACCCGATGCAGATAAGTTCATAAATAGTTTCTTTGGTGGTGTTAACTTTTATCTTTTCCTAATTTTGTGATTTGAAAACCACTGTAGTTTAAAACAACTTAAAACTTTTTTGTCTTTAGAAGAATATGAAGAAATTACAATGTTTTTACCTGTAATACTAGTACTGCTTTGGGGGTTCTGATTCATAAACATTCCCAGTTTACACTGGGAGAGCTGTGAAGTTTCCCAGCTCCCTTTTCTGTGATACCTCCCAATTACAACCTTGGTGTTTTTAAAGGGTGACTTTTCACTGATCTAAAAATAAGTAGAAAGTTTACTGAACTACAGACCTTATCTGGCATGATCCGTGAAGGTGTTTTTTGTTGCTACGTAGGAGAGTGCCAGCAAGATTGCTTGCAACTTCCTGTTTCAAATGGAAAGCAGCTGATTTCTCTTTGTAGGCTGAATGCATGGAGAGAAACTGTGTGTCAAAATAATGAGCAAAGCCACATTTGTATCAAAATGCTAAGATTAGAATGCTGTTTTTCTTCCTTTTAGCTGTAGCTAGAAGAATGGAAATAATGACTGAACATCCTTACAGACAGAGGCTGCTGCTCACAAACAGCAGTATTCAGTTTCACAAGTTACGAGGCAAAGGTTAATGTCCAGACAGATAAATGGCCATATCTGCTTGTAATTTTAATATGTCGTAGTGGTTTTATACATAAATTTCTGCAGAGTCTGTCTTACAGAGGACTCCTGAGTTGTGTTCCATAATAACCAGATAGGAATAAAAGCAGGTTTATCTAGGTTTGTATTTTCAATGTAAAATACTAGGGTGTTGTTTGTTGTCACTCTGCATGTGACATTAGCATTCTTTATTCACCTTGGAGATCTTGAGTCTGATTAGTAGCATATAATAGATACTGGTCCATTTCTAATAAATGGAAATGTATTGAAGGCTTAGACTGTTACACATGGGAACAGTAAATTGATGTCTAGGCATTTTTAATCCTAAAATTCATAGCCCAAGTTTCTATTACACATTGCGTAGCATATAAAATTATTTACTAGTGTAGTAAGCACCGTGTGTAAAAACAGGAAATTGCTGCAATGATAAGTTTGGTTGAACTGCTAAACAATTCACTTCTGTGAACTTCAATTCTGTTTCAGTCTCATAATTTTTTGATAGCTTTTTATAGGGTCTTTTCATGCTTTTGGCAGCGTTGACTGTATGCAGATGGAGAATGAAGTGACATGCTAGTACAGTAGCTCCCCCGTGCAGATTCTGGGTTGGTATAAATGTTATGTAGTATACTTCTCAGTGCATAGGAGTGTACTTGCTCACCGCAGAACGAGGCTCTGCACAAAAGCAGTGAGGTGACAAACTAGTGCATGCTGGCTGCTCCAGTCTCTAGCAGCTGTCTCATGAAGGTGGCAATAGGCAAGTTGAAATTCTATTGCATTCCTGTCTGTTTAAAAGATGTCACCAACCTTTATCTTTGTTCAGATCCACAATTAAATACAGTAACTTCAATTTTTTTCCGTCAGTTGCTAAATATTAGCTGGAGCTGACATTTTTTGCTCTGTTTGCTCTGTTTGGATGCTGAGTTGTTTTTTTTTTGTGTGTGCGTGCTTTTGCTTTTTAATTATTTTTTTTTTAAATATATTTAAGGCTTTTTTTAGTATGTTTTGAAATTACTCCCATGGTATTTATTTCATCATTTTAAGTGTCATCCTGTTTGTTTTGGACTGTACAAAAGCAGAACCTGTGATAAAGCCGGCCTGTTCTGTGGATGTGCTTTGGGAGGATCGTGAGATAGGTGCTTGTCGTTCAGCATTTCATGTAATTCAGCACTTTATGTATCTCTTTCTTCTGAATGACCAGCATTTTATATTGTTAATTACTGTATTTTGTTTAGTTGGGCTCAGGCAGAAGAGGCTGTGATAAATGCAGCAAAGAATGTCTCCATATGGGTATAAAATGGGATTGCTGTATGTATTGTGAAGTTTTACCGGCATTGCTGAATAACTCCAGATACCCTTTTGTACTATTCCAGTTCACGTTTCATAATGTTTCAACACATTTGGACATATTACCTAATTTGCAACATGCCTGTGTGAGCTCTGTTGTGGTGACAAAAACCCATTATTATTATTTATTATTAAACTGTTAGTATTGATAAAATTCCCAAATCTGCTTCTGCTTGTTCATACAATACAAAGGTGCTTGTACTGGTTCATGTGAAATGCCTGTAAGCCGTTAAGTTTCCATATACTTAGATGCATATGTAGTTTATCTTCCCAGACCAACTAGTGCACCATGGAGCTTGAGTTTACACCTGCTGATATAATTGCTTGTCTTAGTTTAGATGCATAATTCCATATTTTTTATCTTCTAGTTCCAGAAAGTTGTTCAAAAGTGGAAGAATAGTTAGAAGACTGCTTATTCTTGTACTTTCCCTTGAGAGGTTGTCTTTTGAATGCTTCTACTTTTTTTTCATGCATCTGACCCATGTTTTTTCCATCATATATTTATTGCTCGCAGGCGCACCTATGTTGGCAGCATGCCTGGAAGAATAATCAATGGACTGAAGACTGTTGGGGTTAATAATCCAGTGTTCCTTTTAGATGAGGTTGATAAACTGGGGAAGAGCTTGCAGGGAGATCCTGCAGCAGCCTTACTAGAGGTAAGAGATATTGAATTACTAGCGTTTTTTGATTTGTAACTGAAAAGAATTAAAATACTATATACTGAAGATCGTTCACATCTTACTGTCCTAGCACTGCTGAAGAGGAAAGGGAGGCATGAGAAAGGTAGTAGTGTAGCAAGAGTCAGCTAAACTGAAACACTTAGGGCTTTCCAGAGTAGACATAGCACTAGTGCACTTAATGATTTTGGTATTGTGTACGTTTAGAATTTCGTTCTGCTGATTTATTGTTGCAGTGTCTAAAACTTTTGTGTGTTCCCTCTAACTACAGAGGCTACCATCCCATCACTGAAAAACTTGAACTGCTTCTGTGGTTGTTCTTTACCTGTCTCAGTCAAAATCAGCTGGATTAGTAAAATACATATCTAAATTTTTAGGGCTTATTTTGGCTGAAATGATTTTGGGAATAGTCCTGGAAGGATCTCAGTTTTCAGTAGCTGGGAGGTTGTGGGAGAGGATGAAAGTAAATAGTTCTTGTGATATTTGCACACAGTGACATTTTAATGACTCTTTTACTGATAGTGCTTAATATAGTGCTTTGAGGATGAAAGATGCTACTTGCAGTTACGTTTAGGTGTCTTGTGCTCATCTGTGTGCTATATGGCTTTCTACAAATAAAACATCATTCGACATTCTATGGATGTCATTGTTTTCTTCCTGCTAGATAGTATAAAGTTACTATTTTGGCAAAGCTGGGCGGTTCTTTTAAATGCAGTGTTTGAACGGGTTAGGTTTGAGAGCTCTGTTTTTATCTTGGCACGTTAACATGAACTAGCAGCGCTAGGAAATAATGTGGCTTCACTTTTTTAGCTTTTAAAAATGACAGTTATGGTTCTTTACCTGTGTATTTCTCAGGTGCATGGTATACATTCCTAGAGTGCAAAGAAAATGAGCAAGGGATTCTAACAAATATTTTAATGCATTTTCTTTGTATTTTTCTCTTATGAGATTTTATTTAATCTTTGTTGTTAATGATAATGAAATCTGTTTCTGCATTTGCTGGTATTTCTTTTGTCATTTCTCCTGTAGACATTAAACTAAACTGACCTTACTCTGGTCAACACATGGATAAAATTATACCTGAAAGTCAAATTCTTTTAGCTTGCTGCATGTGGTTTGCTAGGCAGTCAGTCACTAACGAAGCGGTGATCTGGTGTTTCATGGAAAAAAGAATAATTGTTTTTTTGAAAGTGTTCTGGTTACAAATCTTGAACATGAACATTAATCTGTTAACGTTGTTAGTTCTATTCAAACTTTGTGTTGCTTTTGAAATTTGTTTTTCCTTCTCTGTCCTGCAGCAGATAAATGATCATTTCTGTCCTTTTCCTGTCCTGTCAAACATGTGAAAAGCAAATTAAATGAATTTGGTTTTGAATTATTTGTGTTTGAATTTTTGATGTGGTTTTTTTTTTTTTTTTTTACTGCTTTGGGAGTACATTGTTTTCAACATTTTAAAGCCTTATTCTTAGTGGTACACAACTCATCTTCTGTGAATTATTCTAGCTGAGGCTCATCAGGTTAGTTTCCAACTGTCCGCTTAGGCAGCAGTCTTTATGTAGGTTATTGCTAATGGACCAAAGGTTGCATGTGGAGAAGTAATTGCTCTATTAGCCATGTCTGGGCTGCTCGCATGTGAGATCTGTGTATCCCTCTACTGCTGTCTGAACATCCTGAAACAGGTGCTTACCTCTAAAAATGGAGAACTCACTCTTCAACATAACAGCTTAATTTTCATCTGCTTTTGGTCATTTACGCTGTTGGAAAGTGTGTCTGGAATGCACAGAGATAACTGTTGTGTAGGAGAACTAACAATAGTAAGTGATCACCTAGATGACACTCTTGTTTTTCAGATTTCTGCTTCTTGTTTGGTAAGTGCTGTCATTACGTATAAGTGGTATATCCTTTCCTCCTTATTGTGCAGGTGTGTTTGACACTGTCTGCAGCAGGGTGTATTCAGGAGGGAAACTGCCATTCTCTGTGAGCTTGGAAGCAAAGCTCAGTGTTCCATAATTGCTGAATGTGTGTTGAGTTAAGGTGCTGCTGCAGAGTTGTTGCTTGAGCAAAGCAGAATGTTGTCTTATCCCCAGTTACTGTTCATCAACAAGGGAATGCTTTAGTCTAAATTTAGGTGACCTCAGTTTAAAACAGAAGAAAATAGAAATGGATTCAAGTACTTGATAGTGAGTATTTGTATGCAGGAAATGAGACCAGGAACATAGCCAGGCAATTAAATGTTCGTGGAACTTCTGGATTTTGGGGTAATAAAATGCTGATATAGAGAAGCCTTTGTACGTATCTGAGCTGTCAACCATAAATTAATCAAGATGTTTTGTTCACTGAATGCTCTTTTTGTACTTAATATTTTTCTATTAGCTGAGTGTCTGAAAATTTCTGAACTTGAACTTTGGCACAGATACCTAGCTAAAGAACAGTTCTGTTTGCTTTGGAAAATCTGTTCTAAATATGTGGGTATGGTCCTGTTTTATGTCTTACTCTCACAAATGATTACTGCAGCAAAAAATTATTAGTCTATAGAAACTAAAGCCCATATATGAAATATCAGATAATTCACATACATTCAGCTTGCTTTACCTTTGTCGGCTAGCATTGTTTGTACATGAGTAGAATAGCATCACTATTTTATATATAGTATAATGTAATGTTCTAATGAGCAGTCTAGCACTTAGTAGAAGTTGTAAGAATTTCTAGTTACAGGCTACCATGAGAAAGAGATAAATGTAAATATAACACTTAATGTAACAAAAAAACACCAAAATGCTTGAGTTAATAGACTGGAATTTTGTGGAAATACGGTGTTGGCAGTGTAAATAAAATAGGTAAGCTAGATTAGGATTTGCTGTTCAAATCAGTTTTGAAAAATTTGTAAGAGTATGCTTTGAATGGAAGACTAATGCTTGATATAGATCTGCTGTCTTTAAAGAAAGTTGTAGATACTCTGCTTGGATGCACTGTATGTGATTGTGTCCCCCTGCATTTTAGGACTAGATCTTAGGACCAGCGGAGGTAAGAGGCAACTTCCTAAGCTCTATTACCTCTACTGATGAAATCATTCATCAGTGCACTTGACTAGTCAGGAAACTTCATGGCCTGTACTTTTGTCAATAAAGAAGGGGAAAAAAGGATAGCAGCTGTCTGCTGGAGAGGGTAAGAAAAGAAGCTTTTCAGTAGCTTGTAGCCAGTGAACAATAACCCTCAGAGAGTTACAGCCTTAGAGAGTTAGAATTTAGGTATATGCTTCGGCATGTTTAAATATTTCAATATCAAGGAGGAAGTATGATTTGTATTTTACTGTAGCCACAGTACATTTCCAAATATTCATCTAACACCTTTGTAGTGTTTCAAAATGAAATCAGAAGTTGCTCTACTTAAAATAAGTTCTGCTTTGTTTTCAGTATGCTGGAAAAGAAAAGAAAAGAAAAAGAATATTCAAAATTGCTTTTATCCTATTCAATTGTTTAGAATTAACAACACTGTTCTTGGCTATGATTCAAGTTACTAAGACAGGTGCATTCATTTTGGTATAGGCAGATCCATTATTTTGACAGCAGTGTGCTAATTCTCAGGAGATGCTAAGGTCCTTTTATTTGTAACATGAGAATTATTCGTGTCAGTGTAACGTTGATAATTCAATATGTGGGAAGAAAAAGCATGGTGATGCTTTAAGAGGGGATGGAAAGAGGTTGGTTCATAAATGGTAGTAAAGAACAATTTCTGGTTGCATGAGTGGGAGCACAGTGAATGGGAACAGTCAGTGTGGATTTATACCAGGGCAAATAATTCCTTACTGATCAGATTGCTGTTTACGATGGAGAGATTACTGAATGTGTGGACAGAGGGAGAACTGTGAATGTAACTTACCTTGACATTAGCAAGACTTCCAGCAGCTTTGCCCACTACATTATTCTGTGTAAATTGTAATGTTACAGTGTGTTTGGGTAACAACTGATTGCATGCATGATGAGGCTCAGACCACAGTGGTTAATGGGTCCTACTCCGTCAGCATGCCTGTAATATACTGAGTGCCGGAGTACCACAGGCTGTACAGGAAGCAGTCCTGTTGTTGCTATTATCAGTAACCTCAAGGAGATGAGGACATGCACTTGCATCACATTAGCAGATGATGCCAAATTAAGGAAGACCAGTCAATAGGCTTGAAGGTAGGGCTGCCATCCAGAGGGACCTAGACAGGCTCAAAGCATGGGCCAGCAGGAACCTGAAAAATTCAGCAAGGACAAGTGCAAAGCCCTGAGTTTGGAGAGGAGCATCTTTATGCAAGGATGCAACCTGAAGACTGGCTGGCTGTGGGCAGCTCTGTTGAAAAGGAGCTGGAGTCCTTGTTAACACCACGGTGAACGTGAGCCAACCGCGTACTGCAGCAGCTAAGATGGCAAACAGCATCAAGAGTTGTGTTAACAGGAACATAGCCCATAAATCAAGGGATGTGATTATCCCCTTTACTTGGCAGTCGTTAGGCTGCATCTAGAATAGTGCACCACACTCTGGGTTTCCCAAAGCGAACAAGATATCAAGAGAACATGTGGAAGATTAATTTGGAAGCCTGTTGTTAATACATTAAATTATATCTGTCGTGAACAATATTAGTATAAGATGATCCTTGAAAAAGAAATAGGAAGAAAACACTTTGCATTGAGAATACTTAGGTATATTTGCAGTCAAATTTCTCTTTACCTCTGTATAAATTGTCTAGAAATGTTTATCTCTGACAGCATGAACTAAATGTGGTAGTGTATTTTAAGGTTTCTGTTTTGTGACCTAGCCAAAATAGAAATTGATAATGTCATGTATGGAGGAAAACAGCGGAGAGAGTTTTATTTTGTCCATTCAGTGAAGCAAAGCAAGCACTTTCTTTTTTAATAATTGTACTATTCATGTAAGTATAGTGGTAATGAAAGGAAATGTTACCTTCCAACTGTATAAAGCATAAAGATAGGTTGAATCTTGGATGTAGAGTTAAGTTGCTCACAGTGACCTCAATCTCATAAAGAGGGGACCTCTTCAGCCTTTGGAATCGGATGCCCATCTAAAGTTAGGCTGTCTGCTAACTACCAACTGTAGTTGGAGCTATTGCTGCTATTGTGTATTAGAAAACTTGGAAAGTTGTTAGGAAATCTAAAAAAATAAAGAAAAAATTAAAAAAAAAATGCTGTTTGAACTAGATTTCATATTACATACAAAGTAGTCTGAGTTTGGCAGGGTATAGCAAAGCTTCAGTAGTATTCATAGTGTGTTTTGTAGATGTAAAGTGAGATTGACAGATCCAAGTAGAGTATTAACAAAATGCTTATACTTCATTTACTTCGAAGTGAGCAACTGCATTAATTTTATGTTAATTCTTGTTAAGGTCTTGGATCCGGAGCAAAACCACAGTTTCACTGATCACTACTTAAACGTAGCCTTTGATCTGTCCCAAGTCCTTTTTATAGCTACAGCCAATACTACAGCAACTATCCCACCTGCTCTGCTTGACAGGATGGAAGTCATTCAAGTTCCAGGTAATGCTGAAGTGTGTCATTAGAATGGCTATTGCAAGTCCTTAAACAATGTTTTACCTGGAATAAAAAGCATTTCTTTAAGCTTCCTAGGAAGCTAGACTGATAGCCAAAATCATCAAAAGAGACTATTTGCAGTGCTTCCTTTACAATCTCTGTCACTTATGAAGTGATAATATATAAGAAGACAACTTACTGAACTAAGGAATTTAGTTCTGGAATTTCTGGAATTTCTGGAATTACGATTTGTAATTGGTGTGAATTAATGTAGTAAACTAAGGACTGGATCTTCAGAGAAATACAGGAGGTACAAGTTCGTGGCCTTACCTTCACAACCTGAACTGGGAGCCTGCCTTGTATATACAGTTTTGTTTCCGTAGCACTCACCAAGCTGTGGGAAAACTGGGTTCCACTTTTTGTGCTGAAGACTGTTTTTTCTGTTATATAATGATTTAATAATATACTGCACCTATCCCTTTCGTTTTCTAGTGACTGCCCTGATGATTAAGATATAACTATCCAGAGTGGCTGCCACCATGCTAGGCATCAAAACAACTTTTAGGATCACCGAAATAGTGACCAGTGCTGTCTTTTTTTTTGTCTGTATGCATACGTATGATGCCCAGTTTTCTGAACATATACAGAATATGTTTAATGATTACCCTATCACATTAAGCTCTGTTTAGAGATGTAAAGAACTTGTGCATCCTGATGCCATGTACCTGAACTGAGAATTTCTTTAACAGGAGGAGTTATTTCTTGATATGTGTGCCCAGCAGTTTAGTAACCTAGAACTTAACTACTGTTAGTGTAAATGGGAATGTTTTTCTGATTCTTCCAAATTCTTACTTTAGGGCCCCATGTCATTTTTGTTTTTAAGGTAATTATCCTTTAAATTCAATCAGGTATGAAGTTGTAAGAAGTTTGATATTACAGTGTATAAGCAAAGAGATTAGTAAAAATATTCTTTTTCTTTTGAAGGATATACACAAGAAGAAAAAATTGAAATTGCTCATAGACACTTGATTCCTAAACAGCTTGAACAACATGGCCTTACTCCACAGCAGATACAGATTCCACAAGTAACCACTTTAGACATAATTACAAGGTAAATCTGTTACTCATCGCTTTAAGTTTTCAGTAATTTACTTTTCTGGTAACTAGCAAATTTTGAGGTGATAAATACAGAGCATTTCGTAAGATCTGCTGTCCTTAACAGGTTCGGAATTCCAACAAATAGTAATTCTTGGAATCGCTCTTTCTGTGCTCATTTGGGTTCTGCTTTCTAAACTGAACCTTTCTTCCTCTCCCTTCCCTTGTTTTTGGTTCTCAATCAGTGGCTCCCAATCAGTTGTGTTGGCACAGCTGGTAAGGCAGTATAAATAAATAGAAACACTTGATGCTAATATTGCTGCAGTGTTCAGTATGTGCATCCGTGGTTTTGGCAACAGACAACTTTTTTTTGAAGAATGAAGTTTTATTTTTATCATCTTCATAGAAAAAAGGAATTATCGTTTTGTTTCTTGTGATTGAAGGAGCGCATTTGTCTAAAATTGGAATTAGTTAAAAATTAAAAATGCATTTTTGAAATAGCTTGTATTAATTAGAACTACTGTGTTCACTGAACACATTAATCAGAACATTTTTTTGAACTTGAAAGTGACTTGGTTACAGTGGGATCAGTGTATTGGTAATGAATGAAGTATTTTATGACTAGGAACAGAGTTTTGGCATTTAGTGAGTGCTTTTGCCTGGCATTTCTTTTTAATTCATAGATTCAAAGAAAATATTCTTTTTCAGTCAATTCATGTAATTTCAGTGATCTGTATTTTGAATTTAAAAATGGGTAAGTCTCTGAAAGTCATGCCTCCTATTTATTTCCATGGAAACTACAACTGCTACAAAGAGCGCAATAACATTGTTTGATAGAGCAAATTCTCATCTACAGAACACTATTTTTCAGCATAATCACACTATGCCTTTTTGGCAGCAATTGAACAAGGGCCTGCATGCCATGTTCATAACAATCTGTACCAGTGGACGTGACCTGCTGTTGCCACTGCTGAAATGTACCACTCACCACCGCGCTGTGCTCACATCCACTGTTCTGTCTCCATAAACGTTCAGCAAGTATCTGTGAGTGTCAGTGGCTGCTATTTTTTTCTGCATGGAGGAATTCAGTGACACACCTTTTCTTCATCCACACTTCCATGTCAGATGCAATTTTGTCAGACTGCCCCTCTGCTTCCATCTGTTGCACAGCAACAAAATGTAATGGAATCGGTGGGAAGGTTCGACCTCTGCTGCCTGTACGACCAGCATCCACCTCTGAGATTGTGGGCCAACATAATAAAATAGAAGGCATTATTTTTGGAGCAGCCATTGTAATATTCCCTTGCAGTGTTTTATGTGTTTGAGAAGAGCTCATTGTTTTTGGAGCATTGTATAGCATTTCATTAAGGTTTGAGTCCAAGTGTTACTTATGTTTCCTTCCCACTCAGTAGTTTGTCTTTCTTAATTTTATCAGCAAACAACAATTATTTTGGTATTTGTATATGACAGCCCAAGATTTTACTGCCTTCTACATTTCATTTGGGTGTGTTTTTTAAAAGGAAAATGTGTTTAAATTCAAAGGAAATGTCACTTACAACTGTGTCTACACAAGGTACACTAGAGAAGCAGGAGTCCGCTCTCTGGATCGAAAGCTGGGGGCTATTTGCAGAGCAGTGGCAGTGAAAGTGGCAGAAGGGCAGCACAAAGAAACAAAGCCTGATCGTTCTGAACTGGGTGAAGGAGAAGGTGTGTATCTTTTCTGTGTTTTACTAATGGGGACTCTTCTAACATTGCAGGCGCTAGTTAGCTGATTTATCAATGTTTTCTCCTTTTTTATGCTTCTTCAAAGGCTTTATTTTCAAAAGCTTTGCAAATAGACTAACATTCTTAGTATGCGCATTCAAGTAGTACTGAATTATGGCTCGGGACACAAATGGAAAAATTTCAGCCTTCCAGAGTGGTAACTGAGAAGGATAGTGGATCTGTTTGATATCTTAGGTAGGCAGTTCTGATTTGTGTATTTCGTTATGCTTTTTTATGCAAAT
Source organism: Pavo muticus (assembly GCA_016647715.1). NCBI lineage: Eukaryota > Metazoa > Chordata > Aves > Galliformes > Phasianidae > Pavo > Pavo muticus. The sequence continues at coordinate 4,597,002 of JACDJE010000015.1, read as the reverse complement.
CTTACACTTCTATTTTTCTTTAATAAAAGGCTTAGCAATGGCTTTAGTTGATGTGTTTAAAGAGGTTCTTTAGCTGTCCTCTGTATGTTCTATCAACTCAGAACTCAGTCCATTTGTTTTATTGTACTCTAAAGTAAGTGACTGCTTGAAGATCCTTGAAATTAGAAAGGTTTGGAGGCTTTTTTTATGTGTCTTAGACTGCAGCATATCCATCGCCTGAGGGCCATTCATTTAACTTAGTGGTTAGAATGGTATCCTAAGAAATGATGCTTCAGGGATCTTTAGTGATAGAGTTTTAGCACTTTCTGTTTATTTGTTTATTCGCTGTCTTGAAGAATAGGAAGCTTAGTAGCTTACACTTCAGAGTAAAATCGAGGGCAGGAAATAGAACTGTACAACAGTGTTGTTAATTACAAGAGCATTTGAAGAAGAGTCTTACCCTAGAAATCTGTTTATTTACAGTCTTTCAGCTTTTTCTTGCCTTTTTCCCCTAACTTGGTATTTCGTTTCTGAAAATTAAATCTTCTTTTATGTTGTTGAGTTTTCTATGATCAGAATGTCTGTGGAAGCTACCTGTAATAGTAGAAGTTTGCATTTCGTCCACAAATCAATGGTTCCTTAAGTAGATACAGCTCAGTTTTCTCTGACGGCTTAAGGAAGGTAATCTTTCACAGTAACAGTGGCTGTGGATGAGTGAATGACTGTGCAGTTTCAATTGCCCCATCTATGTGCATATTTATTAATGCTTTCTGATTCTATTTATATACTCTTCTCTTCTTTTTGCTGATTTTTTCTGAAGTCAGATTCTGAGTTTGCTGACACTTCCACGATAATTGTACTGGCTCCTGAACCAGGATGCTAAGCCTGTAGGCTGTGGTAGCAATGCTCACTGGCAGCAGGCAAGATCAGTTTATCTCGGCCACTGCCACTTTGACCTGAGTCACATTTTTGAAGTATTTATTTGCACTGAAAGATAGCAAAATATGTTTAAAAGATTTAAGATGATTGCTGAATAGAAGACCTATTACCATCTTGCTTTTCAAGTCATCCAGTAAAATAGAGGAAAAGTAGCTTCAGAGCATAACTGATACTGTAAGAGGAAACATTTTGCTATTAAAGCACAGCATGAAAAGGAACTGCAGTAGATATTCTGATCCAGCAAGAGCGGCATTTGCAATGTTAAAATTAGCACTGTGCTTGCAAATCAGAAGAGGTATTTACACTGTTAAATTTAGTACGGGACTTGCAACTTACCAAAGTTAAGCAAAAACAGCAAGCTCAGTGCTCCAAAAGAGGGCAAAATGCGAGCACTTCTGGTTGACACATGATTTGGAGCAGGCTCAAAAGAAATGATCTGTAGTTGTCTCCGTGCTTCAGGAGTTGAAATTGTCCCTAAGAAAAAGCAGTGTCAATAAAACAAAGTCCAAAGAATAATTTGACCGATAGTTAAACTGCAGTATTACAAAAACACGCAGAGAATGGGGTGGTCAACGAAATGTTTCTTATTTTCTGCTAATGATGTGCTCCAGTTGTAATTTTAGCAGAATGTGTCACTTAGTGGGGGTGTATGAGGATGGGACACTCATCTAAAAACAACAACAGCAACAACAAAACTTTTGTTTGACTTTCATTCAGTCTGGAAACAACCAAGTATTAAAAAAAACCCTGAGAATAATCCCCAAACTCTCAGTACTTGCAAGTTGATGCAAACAATGGGATTTGTAGCCTAAATTTCTTAACTTCTTTCCTTGATTGTATTGGATCTTTTTTTTCCTGTTCTTGAGTGGACATTTTTGCTGTTGTGCACAGAGACAGTGAACTTTGATTTCATGTAGTTAAAGACTGGAAGAACCATTGGTCAAGTTGTTGTGTAAACATCATTGTGAAAATTTAAACTGTTTCCTGATTCATTTATTTATTTTTATTTATCCATATTAAACAACGTAATTAATTCTTGCTTTAAACATTTGTTAGTGGCTGATGTGGGATTGAGACTGCAGTTTATGCATTTGTACGTAATGAGTTTGAATATGAGCGAGTACATTGCAAGCTCACCTTTGCTAAAGCATGTTTTGTGTGTGATTTGTAGGATATCGGAGCAGTGATGTGCGTATGGCGTTTATTCAGTTGAGAGCCTTCTGGCTTGTGGCTTTATTATAAAGGGTAAAAGAAATGAGGTGCTAGAATCACAAAATTCCCATCATTATGTTGATTAAATCAGATCATTACCTTGAGTGGAGCAAGCGTTTCCAAGTCCTTGTAGACATGTGGCTTTTGACACTGTTTAGTAGTAGGCTGTAGAAGTACAGGATGCCTGCTGTGGCAGAGTTCGTGCAAGGAGATACACTGTCACTTTCCCAAAGTGCGTGTCTGAAATACACTGGCAGCTTTGTATTGCCTTCCTCACTCCTTTGACTCCTGGGCTTTATGACGAAGTTGGCAAGTGGAGGGCTGTTAGTTTGCGTCAGTCATTGGATTTGTATGGTAAGCTTCAGCAAAAGCAAACGGAGTCATCTTTCAGACCTCTCCAGAGAGGTCTTGTGTACAGTAACATCATCCTTGTATACAGTGACACAAACTACCTGCTATTTTACTGAAACTCTATCTAAGGTTTATGTGATGCTCCTCTAGTCTTTGACGCTAGAAGAAATTCTAAGAGTGACAAAACCATGTGAGACTTCCCTGTTTTAGAGCAGCTGCCTCAAGAGTACAATGCAGCAGCTGAGTCCTAAGGCATCTTATTGTGATACGGTAGTTGAACCCCAGTATGAAAACATGTCTTTTAATTTCTACTGTGATACATGGTTGTTCCTCCGTGATTGGTGGGAACATGTATATGTCATCATTAATGAAAATCTTAACTGTGTCTTCACAGATTCTTCACAGTCATCACTTCAGTAAAGGTGATGAAATCATATTTACAGATGCATGCATAGAACTAAGTGGAAAAAGAACAAGCAGAAATGGGAAATTGTGTTGGTTAGGTGGTAAAACCTTTTAACTTCAGTTTTGTTTTATAACATGAATTGCCATATCAAATGGCTTGTTTTTGGAGTAGTACAATTGAAATCTGAGTTGCAGGAATAGCATGCAGGGTAATGTTTCCTAGACTTGCTAGTATTTATGTATTTAAATTTATTGTGTACAGAAATAGTAGTTCAACAAAAATACAGAGACAAGCTGGAATAACAAGAGGGCCTTCTGACTAAAGCAGTGTTTACAGTAAGGGAATAGGATTTATGCATTGAGCAGTGAATTGTTGTACAGTGGGATGTCGTGGGATTAGTGGCTGTTGGATAATAACTATTAGATTTGAATGCTGCTTGAAAGCTGAGTTAATATTTTAATAGTGATACTGATGTAATGTTTTCCTTGGTACTGTATGGATGCATTAGTGAGAATAACAAAATTAACAGTAAGAAAGCTTTTCTTATACGTCAGGATTAATAAAAGAGTGGTTTGTATCTCATGAAATGAGACATTTTCTCTTCACTCGTACTGAACGCAGCACAGAGCACCTCGTAATGTTATGTTAAATAGATCAGATCATCGATTGGTGTTTTTCCATAACTGTTTGAAGTTCTGTAACTTCAGTTATTGTACATGCATTGATATGCAAAGGAAGACTGTTTCTTCATTGAATGGGAAAAAAATTCAGAGAAAGGAGGCAAGTGTAGACAATTTTCCAAAATGTGCTGCAGAAGGCTTTGGGACTCTCAATGCCTGTGTAACGAAGACTGTTGCTTAAAATGCGCCTTGATTTTGTATGTTTGGGATGGGATGAAGCATCTTCAGTACGTGTATTTGCACGGTGCTTAATGACAGCCTCAGGGCAGGGAGGCATTGCTGTAGAACTCTGCTACAAAACCTTAGAAACATCTGGGCTGTTGAACTATTTTTAATTTATCAGAGAAATGTTTCTCTTAAATATTGCTTGGGGCTCTCAAGAAAATAGCAATGAGTCCTTTGAATCTGGCTGACATTCGATGGGAAGTCACTCCCTGCTTGCCTTCTCCTTCTGTACTCAGTCATTTAGGTGTATGTCAGTGTAGGCCTAATACAAATGATGTTTAAAACAATTTTGATACTTTGATGTTTATTTGGTCTTCATTACAGTTCATTTTTGTGCAGAAAACAAACGTTATAGAAAACCAAAATTTTACCAATAAGGAAACAATTGTATGATCAGCAACACAATCATACTTAAAATGAAGGAAGGAAAGAATATGCTTTTGAATCTGTAACTGTTGCTGTAATTGTCCGTTCCCTTCTTGATGACCCTTGAGTATATTGTATTCAGAAGTGTCAGGCCAGTTGGGTTTTATAGCCCTTCCTGGAGCATGCATCACACCTATCTGAATATATCTGAAAACAACGAATCATCTGATATCTGGAGTTAGTTTTGCTGCTAGTGTCTGTTGTTCAAGACACCTTAGAAATACCTCACTCAACAAAATAGCAGAGCCATGTTAAGGGATAGTATTTCAAGATAAATAGAAGCCACAGATGAAGGTAGTTATAGTGAAATTGTTTGGAGATTTTCACTGAACAGGGGCGGTATATGCTGTGGTTAACTGGGTGTTGAAAACTGATTTTGTGAATTAAGATTTACATTAAGTGAAGCCAAAGTAGTCATAGAGACACAAATCAAAGTGGAAAGTATAATGTGAGAATATTGCTACCTATTGCTGCTATTTGACCTACTTAAAAATGTATTTGAGCAGGTGAGTTGTACATCTGTCAGTGGTCTAGATTAAATATTATCCTCATTGAACTGTTAGGACAAGTTTAGCCTAAGTAATTAAAATTTAATACTGTATTACCTTTAACTTGTCAAGAATTTTGTGAAAGATAACTTTAAGTTTTTTTTCATGAGCTTTTCAGGTAATTCCTCTTGAGTGTTTTCCTCCTTTCTTTAATTCCTCTGTCAAAGACTGTTACAAATCCTAAACTAGATTTCCTTCTCTTAGACTGCAAAGAACATGTCACAGAAGACGCAAAATCAGAATCCATCAGTGACACGGCTGACCTGGCTCTGCCACCTGAGATGCCAATTTTAATTGATTTCCACGCTTTAAAAGACATCCTGGGGCCACCCATGTATGAAATGGAGGTAACATCCTCATTCGTTTCTGTTTAATTGTTGTTCTGTCTGTTTTCACTAGCTGTCTATTTTATTGCTGTTGGCTGAATTTATACAATATTAACTTTTTAATATGTGTATTAGAAACAGGACTGTGTTTCTTTGTGTTCCACCAAGCATTTTTTCACCTCAAGAATATATATATATATATATATATATATATATTTAATTCCGAGTACGTAAATAATATAGTGGCAGGACTTCCTGTTAGCAAAGATGCCTCCCTGCAGCACTGCTTAAGAATGTGGTGGCATTTTTTCAGTTCTTAACAACTTTGCTTTTGTTTGAGGGATGTTTTTAACGATCTTGGGAAATAAGCCAAAACGCTCGAGATGCACATAAAGCTGCTAGAATAAATTGCTCTTAATATTCAAGCCCATATTATGAACTCCACTGACAGCGCTTACTAGTTTTGTAAAGCTGCTAAAAACTTAATGTTATTTATCTGTGTAAAAGTTCTGGTCGCTCGCAGTTCTATTCCCAGTCAAAAGTAGAATTAATTCAAATAAATATGAACTTAACACACTTCTTAAAAAATGAGTTGGTAGGCCCAGAAGTATGCATGACTTTCTTTCGATGTGCTGACTAGCTTTGAACTTGCCCTGGAGCTGGTTATTTGTTTCTGTGTGATAGTGCAGCTGAGTTGGCAAATTTCTGCTCTTTCGTTCTCTTTCTGCAGGAGCAAGTTGTGTAAGTAGCATTTCTAAAGTGTGCTTCTTACCTCTGAGTATGCAGATATGCGAGTGCTGGAGTTTCTTTTTGCACGCGTAGTTGCCATGAACATGCTTATAAGCATTTCATGCCGGCCTGTTTAAGCTGAAGTAAGACTGACTGAAGGTTTTGACTTCAGGATCAGATGTTTTTTAAATGATTCCATATTTAGTAGGCAAATTAAGTAGTGCTTAAGTAGAACTGGGTGAATCCACACAGCATCATTTCCCTGAGCAGTTCAGGATTAATTTTCATGTACTATTTACTGCATGTAATAACGAGGATATATTTTTCCATACACGTGCCTTTGCTCAGTGTAAATTGTTTGGATAGCCACAAAATTCCTGTGTTAGTGGATTTTCCCAACTAATCCATAATTCCTTTGAATTTTTTCATGTGGCCTTAAGATTCTTTCAGATCAGTGTAGCTCCCGTGTTGGTGGTGGGCATCTTAGATTGACTGCTGTTGTTTTTTCAGGTGTGCTGCCTGCAGCATGCCTTTCTTTCTACACAGAGCTTTTAAAGCTTCACCTTTGACCCTGTTTTGCCATTTAGGATTAGCTGAAATAAAGATACAGTAGAGGCATTCCCCGTGTCAGTACTTGGATGAGACTGAGCAAACAGAACGGAAAACATGATGTGACTTAATTGATCTGTTGTCCTTCAAGGGATACAGTTAAATGAATGATTTATCTTTTACCTTTTCAGAATTTTGTGTATTTTCTGCAGAGGTCTCCCAGCAGAAAGGCATGACAGATTACTCAGCTCATACTTGTAGAATTAATTCATTTATCACAAATAAATAATTGTATGTGTCATCCTACAGAACAAATGTTGAAATAAATCACATGCTAAGGCTCTGGAAAAATAATCTTGACAACAAATGGAAATGTAAGAGACTTAATGAAACATTTCAGCACAGCGTGCGTTTGGAGGAAGGGGCTCGTGACATATCCAGCATTTTTATAGTGCAGTTTCTCTTTTGCCTTGGAATTTAGCTTTTTGTTGTTGTTGTTCTGTCATCTTCTGAGCACAACTTGTGTGTTTGTAAGTCAGCCTTTTTTTTTAAATATTCACCTCTTTTTGGCTGATAACCAGAGGTAGCAGCTACAGAATGAAGTTGTTCACTCTTGGTGTGTAAAGGAAGTCACTTTCTAATTGTGAAAAAAGAAACCGAGCATTAAGAATTTTATAGCTATTGTGATTATATTTTGTGATTGTAATTTTATGATGGGGCATGTTTCAGCCTATTACTGAAATGTTAATGTCTGGTTTCTGTTAGAAGGAGTGTTCTCATTCTCGTAATCACATGGAAAGCTATATAGTTTGTTTAGGTAAGCTGGTGCTGTTGTTTGTCTTGAAACGAAACAAAATGCACAACAACTTCAGGTCTAGGTTCTACTTCGTGAGTTTGTTTCTACTGGGCCTGCAGGGAGATGTTTTAGTAGGAGGCTACAATGGTTAATACTGTCTTAGAAGCTCACAAATCCAAGTATTTCTAATACGGCCATTTCAGAGCAGAGCCATGTGGCTTTCTGCCTCCAGGTGGTTAAGGTGCATTTTGGTACAGGTGCCTTTCACTGAGGGAACTCCTGTAGGTAGGCAGCCTTCCCACAGCCATCATCGTCCTAAACAGGCTTCTGTACAGATTTCTGTGGTCTTGCAGTGGAGCTAATGGTTAAGAGAAGTCAGCACTGTGCAGTAATGAGTTTTGCGTTTTTGGTGTCTGTACAATGTCTGATTGGTTTACCCTCTGCTGACTCTTGGAAGGAAGCAAACAATGAAAGCATTTAAATTATGGGAAGTTGTACAGTGCAGAATGAATTGATGCTAGGGGGGAAAAACCATTCTGTTACTCTGGAGTATTATAAAATGGAATGTTAAATGTTCTTAGAAGGAACAAAGGTAGTTTGAGAAGTTTTAATGGGACTTCAGAGTTGTCATACTTTTATTATGGTTCTGCTGTGACGCTCCGTTCACTTGTTCTTCATCCAGTAAATGAAACAATTCTTGAAATTTTCTCAGTAGCTTAATGAAGAATTCATCCATTTCAGAAATGAATCAAATTAACTTTCAATTCTGCATTGCAGCAGCAGACCAAAATATTTTAAAATGGGCTTATTGCTTTACTTTACAAAGGCATACTTGTCTTTTGCTATGCTCACAGCCTGACATTAGAAACTTATCTGGTTTCTTTTCTGCCTTGTAAAGTAGTTCAGAACACGGAGAAGAGCTGTATGGTCTTTCATAGGAGCTTCTTCAACTTATTGTAGCTCAGGACAAGAACTTTTTATATATTCTGAAAGTCTTTCACGTAATGGAAAAAAAATCCCCACAAAACTGGGACATTCATGGAAAACATCCTGCCTCTCTTTCCTTCTACTCAACACAAGAGACTGGGATTCAGACCCTCCCATTGCTCTCATCAGTATCTGGACAGTTTTAGATAAGTAGATCATAGCCCTGCATGGAGCAGAGAGCTTGCTCACTACTAGTGATCACTAATGGAGGCAGTCAGGTTCCCCATCCTCCTTCACATCTAACCTGCATGCTCAAGTATTTCAGACTGCATGAATCACTGTGCTGTCTGACAGTACTTCGGGCAATGATGTCACCTTTGAAAAGGCCCAAATGTTAGGTAGTGTTTGGGCTCAAAACCGGGTTTTTCACATAAGTCAGGACAAATACAACTTAATCCATCTGCTGGAGGTGTAGTGGTCAGTCAGTATTGACTAAATACTTAGGAGTCCTGCGAAGTGAAGAGAAAGATTCTCATTGAACCACTGGGAGTGGGGAAGGTTTTGAGAGCAGTTTGCCAAGATGTTTGCCATTGCCCCAAGGTAAGGAGCCACACATGGATATGATTGCTGTAATTAGCATTTACATGTAGGCAGTATTACTGCATAATAAAAAAAAAAAAAAAAGAGATCAGCCCTAACCTTTCTGTTTTACTCAGTATAGTCGTTTTGAAGGCAACTATCAAATTGTTTTTGATATAGTTTTGTTACAGCTGTTTCTTACATTGTTTCCCATGATTCTTTCAGGTATCGGAACGCTTAAGTCAGCCAGGAGTAGCCATAGGCCTGGCTTGGACTCCGCTGGGAGGAGAGATCATGTTTGTGGAAGCCAGCCGCATGGACGGGGAAGGCCAGCTCACTTTGACTGGTCAGCTGGGAGATGTCATGAAGGAGTCAGCGCATCTTGCAATCAGCTGGTTGCGCAGCAATGCAAAGAGATACCAGCTCACTAATGGTAGGTTGGGGAAAATGACCAGGACCGCATGAACGTATTGCATCACGGATATTGACCTCACGCTGCATGGATGCACATTTAGGAAGCATTAATATTGCATGGAAATTAAATGTCTTAATGCTTGATATGTTCCAGTAATTCAATAGAAGGAAGCATTGCTAAATAACAGTGGAAGTTACCATACTTTGTTACGGAAGTACATTGTACTGCCTTAACAGAGAAAGGGTTTTCTAGCAATCTGCCATATGGAAGTTGAAATCAGCCCTAGAGGTCCCTGTTGACTCTTCTGCTGGTTTTTGCTCAGTTGAGGTTTTAATGGCCTTGTGTACAGGCGCAGCCTAGGCAGAACGTGAGTTGTCACTGCAGATTCTTCCAGCCTGATCAGTCCCTTCCTGCACCAACCTGGATGGCTGTGGACAGCCTCTGTGCCAGGATCCTTCTGTGAGTTGTGACAAGCACTGCCTCTTATTCATTTTTACACGCAACCTTTCCAGCAGTAGTTTTGTAGTGTATATATAGGTACTCCAGGCTGTAGTTTTCCTCTAAATCTAGGCTAAGGTTTTTGCTAAAGGTAGTTTTTTATTGTCTGCTTTTATGTTTTGAGAATATTGAACTGAAGCGAAATAGGACTTCATCCAAGTAACTTGTTCTTGTTTCAGCCTCCAAAGAGTGCTGTGTAGTTTGATCATCAGCTGATTAGCCAAATAATAGCTAAATAATTTTCTGGCATCTGTCAGCCATCTGTCCTTATTTACAAAAGTTTAAATAGCTTTAAAAAAAAAACTAAATAGAATGGGTGTGTGAAATGCTGCCGGCTTTAACAATGTAAACTCGAGAGCTAAACATAACATAGTTAGGGCTTGTAGGTGAAGTAAGGTGAAAAGATGTAGATGAGAAACCTACATTAATATATTGATTAATACTGCTCTTTTTAAGAGCGATGCTTTTGTGGTACGTTCACTGAAATCTGAAATTTATAGTTTAGGACCTAAAACTAAAAATTGTATGCAGGAATTCTTTGGTCTTTACGTTAATCCCTACTCTGAATTTCTCAATGCATGCAAATGCTGAGCTGATGAGTTACCTTGTTATGATTTTGTATTTTGATGTAGGAAAGCTTGTGGGATTTTCTCCCTCCTGCACCAAGCCTAAGCAATACAGTGGTTTTATAACATACTTGAAAAAAGAAAAAAAAATGCTAAGACTTGTAGTTCTCCAGTGGCCTTTTAGAATAAAGACCGGGAACAAAATGGGTTTAGATTTTTCACATTCAAACCATTCTTTTTTTCTTTAAGCTTCTGGAAGTTTTGATCTCCTTGACAACACTGACATCCATCTGCACTTCCCAGCTGGAGCTGTCACAAAAGACGGACCATCTGCTGGCGTTACCATAGTAACCTGCCTTGCTTCCCTCTTCAGTGGGCGGCTGGTGTGCTCAGATGTAGCCATGACAGGAGAAATTACACTAAGAGGCCTTGTTCTTCCAGTAAGTATTGTTTGGAAAAGAGCTATATTGCATTAATCCTCCACATTCTAGGTATAAAGTCTGTTTTTAGCCATTTTCAAAAGCACAGTCTTGCTGGATCATCCCTTAGCAGCAGTCTAGTCCTTTCTGCTGCAGCTGTAAGAGGTTGATGGAAGGCAGCCTAGGCTAGTACTGTACGCTTGTGTGCCTGCTTTACATTTAATGTTAAAATGGCCTCGATGCAGTTTCCAGGAAGCACACATTATTGATATGTCTAGTTAGAACAGAACCCTAGAAATCCCAAAATTCAAGATAGTTCCAAGATACATATATTACGGTTTCTAAATATGCTTCCTCAATACTATTATTACAAGATTATTTTCAGTTGACTGAAAAGTTGTTTCTTTGAGTTCTCACAGTAATTTCATATGGATTGTTCTTGAAATTCTCTCTATACACGTAGATGTTTGGACTCTTCTTAAATGTTGCTCCTTATTTAGAGTTCAACTGAATGATGATGTTCCTATAAACCTTCTTCAAAGCATGAGAGCAGAAGGGAAATTTTTAAAGACGTACAGTGTTAGTTTTACGTATCACATGGAGACTGGTATAATTAATTAAAGCAGGTAAGAGTTTTCGTCTCATACCATGTGACGGACAAAGGAAGGATGAGGTTGGAAATGTTTTTTTTTTGTTTCATGCAGTAGAGAGCAAAGCATGGATAACGTCATTAAAGTATGTTTCAGAGATCCTAGGAGAGGATCACTGAAATAGCATTCTGGCAGCAGTTAGACTGACAAGACTGCTGCTATTCAGGGCTCTGGTGATAATTAAACAACTGCATTAACTCTGCTACAGTGCACGTTTGCTTAGCATTTCAAATAAATTGTTTTTATCACACCACTGACTACATTTTGCCTGTTGTTTAAGGTAGGTGAGGAAATATCTGTAAAGACGTATTTTTTTTTAATAAATGCCTTACTGTCCAAGGGTTGTTTAGACTCTATTAATAATTTGAGTATTACTTCATCTGCTACATCTACTGCCTGAAAGAAAGCAATATGGTAAGTAATAAGTAGCATTGCCCTGCCTAAACTGATTGCTGTGAGTACTTATGGTTCTCCATTACCTTGTTTTATAGAAGCCTGTTGTCGTGTTACAGTACAAGGTGTTCCCTTCCTCTGAAGCAATACAAAGCTATGAGTTTCTTCTGTAAGGTGGTCTTAAAACAGGATTTGAAAAAAAGTTCAAGGGGAAGAAGAAGCTACAGCTGTGACTAAAAGAAATGCTAATTTTAAAACTATCTTTGTGTGTCATTACAAACACAGATACAGGTAGCTTGCTGAAGTGATGCCTACTTTTCTAGAACAAGGACACCCTTGTAATTTTGGGGCATTTTCTTTCACTCAAATGAAGTTTGTGTAGGATTGGAAGACTTTCCTCCCTAAACCTAATGGTTTGAAATTCTTCTGTCATAAGAAAAAATTGTTACAGGCAACTTTCTTTAGAAAAAGTACATGCACTCCTGAATTTTTTAATCTAGGGTTCTTTTTCTTCTGTTATTATCTGTAACAAAGCATGCTGTAGCATATTAGATTTGGAACTAGGTCCCTTCCAGCCTAAACCATCCCTTGATAAGAATATAGCAAGCTAACAATACTGTTGCATTCTTACTTACTTTTCTAAATCGCTGGGGGAGGGAGATGCTCATTGAAATTTCACTCCGGGTGTGATTTCCAGATTTGTTACAATTATTACTTTATGAGATTAGTGTCGTCGTTTTTTCTTGTATTTCTTTTCCTTATTAGGTTGGAGGAATTAAAGACAAAGTGCTGGCAGCGCACCGAGCTGGACTGAAGAGAATTATCATTCCTCAAAGAAATGAAAAAGATCTTGAAGAAATCGCACTGAATGTACGGCAGGACTTGACTTTCGTTATGGCAAGCTGTCTGGATGAAGTTCTTAATGCAGCTTTTGACGGAGGATTTTCAGTTAAGCCCAGAGTTGAGCGTTTGAATAGTAAACTTTAAGTAGACAGGCTGAGATTATTTCTATATCAAATTTTAGTAGAGAATAGTAACTATCAACTGGATATATATATCAAGTATAAATATGAGCTAAGACTGATAGTTTAAATTTGAGTGTAAATGCAATCAAAATAAAAACATTGCTTTAGCAGTTAACAACCCAAAACCACATTTGCTGGCTATGCTGCCTTTTATTACTACCAGCAAAGAATCTTGAAAAAAATACTTATTTCCTGACAGTGAGATTCAAGCATGAGTAACAACAATTCCTTACCTTATCTGGTATGTAGTTATATCAGTGTCAACAGCTGATGACATCTGTAAAGAGGACAAGCCCACAGCCAGGGAATAGTATGCAACTTGTGTTGTCTGTGTAGTCAGAGAACGCAAATTGCAGCAAATGCAGCACAGAAAGCAGGAGGGGCTAATAATGGGGATGTTAACCAAAAGCAAAGTGATTTGGTGCACGGGTGTTTTCTTTTTAGGAAATAACATTCAGGCAATCTGCTAAGGACTGGTGGCATCAGGAAAAACAAGATTTTGGAAATTCTAAGGGAATGCATAGAGGATTTAAGGATAACAGAAGCAATAGCTCTAGATTGTAACAGTGTTAATGTAGGCATCATTTTTTCAAACCTAATTACAGGAATGCACTCATTTTTGTCTAGGAAGGGCAATGATGTGCTAAAGTTCATGTGTGCAAAATTGTACTTAGAGCACTGGAAGTAGGTGGCACATACTGGGAAGACTAAGACTGAGCCTGGTAACATCTGGGAGGGAAGGACAACGTACACCTCCTTAATTCTTACGTGATGCAAAATTAGGAACACTGCTGATTCTGGGATACTTATGTTTAGAGTTTAGACTCTAAATACTACATCCATTTAAACAATACCAATAAAACTACTGGGTAATTAAATTTTATTATGTAGTGCACACTAATAATGTAAGGTTTGAGAAAGTGTTAATATCCCCTCTGAGTAGCTTTGTCTCTTCAGTGCTTAAGACAGAAATTTAACTTTATGGAATCTACAGTTCTTGAGTTTTTCATTGTTTTGTATGAGGGTAAGCCACAAGAGAAGACCTAGTCTCTGGTATTCTGTTCTCGCTCGTAAATTCTGAAACAGCTGAAATGGCCTTATGAAAATGCAAATTGTATCAGTGACAGAGGTCTATAAATCAAGATGAATTGTTTGTTTGGCTTTAATTTCCATTGATAAAAAGAAAGCTGATTTACCTGGAATATAATGGTAATTATATTAATAAATTCAGTGGGTATTTTTTCACTAGATTATAAAAACTTTCACAGAAGACTCAATCTAATAAAATGACAAAAAACCAACACTTTTTGCTTTACTGTTTTAAGAATTACACACTTCTTTAGTTATTCATTACCTAAGTTCCACAGTTAAGAGGCAACAGTCTCTATTTTTCTGCCTTAAAAATTACTTGAACGCAACAAGTGTGAAATGACGATCAGTAAAGCAGCAGAAAGGAATGATAACTAACGTGCTGCTTTGCCTCTAATCAAGACTAATAAGGGGAAAATAATATTTTCTTTACTCAACTTAATGCAGATCCAATTACAGTCCTGCATTACTTAGCACTAGTAAGAACAGACACGCATGGAATTCTAGTGCAGTCTGTTTATACAGGTAGTAGAATTGCATTTTTTTTGAAAGACAGCAAATACTGTTGTTGTTATTTTTTAATAATAAGCTTTTACAGCAACTTCAGAAGAACAAGGAGTTGCTCTGAAGAAAAGATAAGCAGTGAGTTTCTGCCACACCACTCCAACTCATGTCTTGTCTACATGGACTTTATCTGAAAGGTGAGAGCTTTAATGCCACTCTAAAAGATCTTTAGTCTGAGTTTACTTTTCAACTTCCCACTTCAGAGCTGACTTAACTGTGTTACTTTGATGACTATTTTTTTTTAATTTAAATAGAAGTATTATCAGTTATAACAGATATTATAGTTAAATGTCTTTGGCTTTTGCTGAGCACTCTTGAGCATAACCATCTGTGCAGCAGCAAACCAAAATAATAAAGATCTTTTAAAGTAAAGTAATTTCAATACACTAGAGGTTATCCTGCATTGCAACTGACAGTTAAACAGACCTGGTGATAAAGATGAGTGTTGTCTTGAGACTTTATCGTAAAATAACTAAGTTTATCCAAAGCCAAAAAGCAGCAGTCTTAGCTCCTTTCCTCTGTCCACATTTCACACTGTAAATTGCTACAGATAAAACTGTCTCACTAATGCAATTCATGCTTTTAATCACAGTAGCTTTGAAAACATACTGGATAATACAACAGCATAGGTAGCAATACAAAACAGTTAATCTGCTTAATCTATTTCGATTTTAAAGCAATACTGCAAGTGCGAACTAATGAGAAATACCTAACAGAAGCCAAATATTAACATCCATATTTGTCAAACATTTTCCTTTTAAGGCTTTTTTTTTTCCCCAAAGGCAATGAAAAACAATAGAGGTAGTACTAGGGGACAAATGCAAGATCTACTGCATTTCATTTAATCAAGACAAATGTGAGTACTCTCTCAATACAGCACTCTTTCTCAATACAGCAAAGTACTTTCTGAAATAAACAGCTAATGCTAAAACATTGCTAGGCTTTAATACACCGTTTATTTTAGATAAGGTAGTAAACTGTACAGATTTTTACTATGTTTTCATTTTTCATATATAACAGAGCATGGTTTTACTTACCAGATCCTCAAACTACTGAGAGGAGAGATCCACTGACTTACGCTTCTACTACTTCTGAGGATCTGGGCCTAAGTATAACTTGTTTAATCATTCCATCTGATGATGGACATCAAATGTTTTATACAGGTTGTTTTTTTGTTTTTTACACCGAATGGAACACTAGTTTACAGGAAGTCGTACACATTATTTATGCTATAGCATTTGTCATCTGTAAAGCATGACTAAAAAAGTCTGACTGTTACAAACACAATTTTTCGTCCCCTTCAGAAGTATATTCTTTTTTTCCCAGCCTAATATAAAAATCACTGTAGAACAGTGCAAAAAGGCTTTAAGTTCTTTTGGGCAGCACAACACGAGTACAAGCAGCAGCAATCTCGCTAACTCATGCACTTACACAGCCCTGTGATGCTCAAGTTGCAAGTACCAGACTGCTCAGGGTGACCCTAGCAGGCTCTTAGCTAGATTTCCTTTCAAAACCTGAGCTGAAAAGCAGATAACACGAGCACATAACCTTTGCTCCATGCTAGCCAAATGGGGGGAGTGGGTCCATGCCTATAAAAACAATTTGCGTATTTAGCCCAGTTTCTGTCAGTAGACCAAAAGACAAAACTCAGGTAAATGTAGGCACAATCAGGTAAGAGCGAGTACTGAATTCTGAAGACAGCACACAAGTTGTTGTGTACTTGTAAGGAAATGCTAGACTGAAGGATTTCCTCCTCCTGAAAAATTTATCTATTGCCACAGGATACCCATACATCTTGTATGTTAAATTTGTGCACAGTTCCAACAGCCTAAACACCTAATTCTAGTAAGTAAAACTTCCCTTCATTATGTGACACCAACTGCTTCTGTGAATCCAACTTTATAGGCTTTACGTTCCTTACCTGTAGCTTTACTTACCTCATCATGCATCAAAATAATATGAACAAGAGTTGTCTTAATACGTCTATTTCTGATAAGAAAGTTAAAGACAGTGCACAGTAAATAAACCGTATTTTAATGTGTTACAAAAGGAATTAATAGTCAGGCTACCTCTCCAAACAGATGTCCATTACTTCTAGGTTTGACAAAGATTTCCTTTAAATAGCTTGAGATGAAACAGCTTTTCACCTTATCCTTTTTTCTTTCTTTGCATCTGTTTTGTAACACAAATACCATATACATTCATGGTTAATTTTTTTCACATAGAGGCAGTCTGCACAAAGCCCGTATCTTACAAAAGCTGTTACGGCTGGTGAATCATATCTGTAAGAGATTACTTGCATTTGACTGTGTATCATATCACCAAAATAATATACAAAAATCAGTTCAAGAAAATTACTTCAGTAACAACCAAGAGACAGGAGGACAAGAAAATGAGCAAGAGTAGTAGTGTGTCAAACTTTGAGCTAAAGCACAAAGCAAAAAACTTGTTTTCAAATTTGCCAGGTATTCTCTTAATGAGAAATGTAAAAAGACTGAAAACATCTCATTCTGACTGCCCTTTCTTTGTTTTTTGGTGTTTTTGTTTGTTGTTAAACAAATGGCCTGTTGTATAGTTACAAACACTGTAAGACAAGACCTTCTTTGTACTGGAAAACCAACAAACAGAAGGATGCAGTAGAATTTCTAAGCATCTCTAAATTTGAAACGTGATTTTTTTAAAATGCAGAAAAATGTTTGTAATTCATTTTCATTAGATCATAACTCAAAGTACAACAACATCTAGACCTGTTTTTAAAGGAGCTTTCTTTCCTGATACATCTTTGAACATAATTACTCCTTTCAAGTTCAGTACATTCACAAAATAGCTCAATTAAGAACAGTATCACCAATTAATTGACTACTGGAAAGAGACAAAATTTACCAAGCATACAGAAATATTAATTTTACCATAGCAATTATGCATATCAAAAGATGACACCTGTAGTTAATTCTTTAAAGATACAAAAAAAAAAAGAGAAAAACCTGAATTACAGAAAAGAAAGTCATATTTATTTAATGAAAAACTAGAAGTTAATAAAAATTAGCAAATACACAAAAAATATACACAAACAGCAGCAATACTATGTAGTGACTTACAAAGGAGGGGGGAGGAGGGGCGCGGGAAGCAGCGGCCAAAGCCCAAACCGCTCAACATGGCTTGTCAGTCAAAGGGGGAGGAAAAGAACACAAACGAAAACACGAAACAGTATCCTTTTCAACAGTACAATCAATCTACAAACAAGTTTTTAGAATTATTTTACAACATTTCCTGTAGAATCGATTCTTAATACAAAAGATGCCCATTTTGGGTGTATATATATTTTCAGTGGTTTACTGTTGACTTATTTTAAATATATTAGTGTTACTACATGCAACTGCTTCCTGTAATTTAACAGCCTTTCCTTTTATTTACCTTCATATATGTCTATCCTCCATCTACCAAATAATTTGTCTGACAGTCAACGATGGTTACCCTAGTTTCTGCTAAATTAAATGCAATGGTTTTAAACACTGGCCTGAAGAGGTTTGATTGCCATTTCAACACATCGATATAGTTACGTTGATGCCTAAGTTGCCATTTTCTGCAAAGAGCTGTGCAATGCTGGTGTCAAAGACTAGACAGTCACTATTCATAATGGCTGTTGCAATTCCCTCATGGATAGATCGAGGAGTTGCTTCCCAAGTCAGTCGCCGCCTATGACCATTTAGCTCAAGTCGATAAGCAAAGTTTTCTGCTTGCTTGCGTGTTCCTATCAGCTGTACAATCGCAAAGAACTGCTGGTGACCATCATATTTTTCCTGTTTCTCCAATACTAACATGAAATGAAAGCCAAAACAAGACTGCATCATAACCCAGTCAACAGCACCAGGAAGATTAATGTCTGTAGCAAGGAACACTATATCTTCTCCCTGAAGTGTTGTAATTGACTTATGTTGATGCATCAGATGTGGCATTACAGCATCCAGAGAACCTTGCCATTTACATGAAGCACCAGGACACGGACAGGAATAAGGCCTAAACTCACATAGCTCCTCATGGTCTGCTTTTTCTGTGTGTGGCAGAGTTATCTCACATCCAGAAGAGGCATATTTACACGGGAATAGTACAGAATTGGCAACTTTCTCCATAGCCAGGTTACGAATGGAGCCCAGCGGGCCGCGGCAAGTTGGACAGCACGTAAGTTTGGGGCGACAGTTGCTACAAACAAGGTGGCCACTCTGACACTGAAGAATTGGTGGCAGCACATAGTCAAAACAGACAGGACACTCAAAGAGACTAGCCAAGTCATTATTGGAAGCTGTAGTGCCAGTCAGCGCAGGCACTCTCTGTGATGGCGTACACTTTGAAGTACCTGTAGGTAGTGCTGTAGCAGTCTGACGGCTCATTTCTGTAAGAGAAGAGAAAAAAGAATGAGGATACTGCAGAGATTATATCTAAACACATTTTATTTTATTCTGCGTACCATATTTCCTGATTACAAAAAAAATCAAAATAAATTAGACAAAAGAAGCGAAACCCAAACATACAATGCAACGATGCGTACTTTACATGTAGATTTCCAGCTATGCCCCATGGAACAGATACCGGTATGACACAGATCTAAAAAAGAAGTACGTTCTGCTAACTGTTCTGAACTGGAATTTACCTTGGAAGCTGCAGGGTAAATGTGTAAAGAAGTACAAAACGTAACCGAAATCTTCAGAGATTTTTGTTGTTTTGCTGGTTGTTGCTGTTGTTTCTTTTAATACTGCACTTACAAAACATTCTGCGAGGTGGGTGTAAGAACTGGGCATGCACACTACATAACAAATCTAAAGCTGAGCTTTAAGCTTTACGTAGAAGAAACCAGCCATTTGAAACGAAAAAAGAAAAAAAACCTTGAATATCATAATCATATCTACTGTATCAGGATAATTAAACAACAACAAACCACCAGTAACAAGGAAAAACGCAGCTCAGAAGATTATTACACAGCTCTTTCCCAGGATAGGATATTGACTCTTCACTTCTGTAGCTTTTAAAACACATCTATTGCTTCCACTTGCTGAACTAAACCATGTGTGAAGACACCAGGAAATAAATACAAAACAGGAGTTATTTTACTCAGCTTTCTGAACAAGACAAGAAATTCAAAAGATGAAATTTGAGAAATAAGAATTAAGTGCTGTTTATGAAGTTTATATTTGGTGGAGGTTTTCAGTTCTATTCTTTCCAGCATCTCTAAACCAAAGTTAGCTGCTGTCTGACTGCACAGTGCTTTCAAGCTTTCAACGAGCAGTGGTAAAAGGCCCATTATGTCTTAACACATACAGGTGCCACACTTTGTCCCGGTCCCCCTAACTCCCCTCCTTTTTGCACAAAAGGAGTCACTGGTACTGCCAGGAAAAATAAAACCTCAATATTGAGAAGGTAAGCCTTACCTCCATAGGTTAAAGTAAAATGCTATCCAAAATTGGAATCCACTACACAGAAACATTCTTAACCACCTTAAGTGTTTCTGTGCAAGTACATCAGCTCTGTATCTGCCGTGTATGTACAAAACCAAAAATAAACTTCATCTTTAATCTCCTTTATATTTGACATGGGAATATTAAGCAATAGGCAAGCTTCCCATATTTAGAATTATTTCAACCACAAACAAGCTTACTCATACTTGGACTAGATACCTCAAAGCAGCATACTGTGCGTGCTTTAGCAAGGCATGCGCTATTCAGGGCATGCGATGAACAAACTATGAGATTCCAAGAAGCAAAACAACTTATCCCTTGACGTTCACAAAACAGCCACAGTGGACAACGCCACTCTTTTCAACAAAAGCCCCTCTCTCCAATCCAGAGCTCAAACACAGGTGTTTGAGAGCTGGCATTCAGTCCCTGACTTCAGTCTCATGTGCCCCATACCAGCATGATCTCCCCCCTCCAAAGTCTTCCACCTTGAGCACCTTGCTCTCAAAATATCCAGATCTTATCTCTGGAAATAAAACCGTGCAGTGGTTTTCATTACTGGGCCCTACATGGTCCAGATCCAAAAGGAATGGTAGTTTTTTGGCCTTATTTTCCTACTTCAAGCATTTCCTCTAGATGGAAAGTTTAAGTGATCTATGACAAGTCAAATCTATGCTCTGGGGAAGTGATACCCCACCAGCTTGTTGCAGAGGGTTCAGACCATCAGCCCCAGTGATGACTGAGCACTACTGCTAGTTTTCTCCAAAATCTGTAGATGGGAGACTCATGATGTCACACTGTGGTCCAGGAGAACAAACTGCACACATGGAGTAATTGCACAGTACCACACTGCTTAGAAAGAGCTTAGAAATCACATACGTATTCTTGTGTAAAATTCTGAAAACATCACCTTGCAGAAATCGTAAGCACACTTTGGAAAAGATCATGTGTGCTTCATCTTACCTGCATCCATACCTCCTGATCCCCAGAACCCACAGACAACACCGGGAAAGCTACCATTCCCCAGGCGGTCTGACCAGCCGGGTGAGCTTTGCTCTGGCTGATAACACCTCTGGGAGCCCGCACCACAGTTAGGTAAGCAACCTCCAAGCTTTGCACAAGACCTTGCGCACAGATGCACTTCCCACCTTGGCTTTCAGTGCTTCAGAAGCACTGAGGAAGACACTGCACAGCCCTGGTTTGGCACCACTCCTGCCTGTGCCCGCCCTCAAACACAACCGAGCACCATCCCACCCAGCAGGGAGCCAAAATGCACAGGAATCTGTGAACAGAGCCACTGAGATGAACAAGCAAGGAAGAAACTGGATAATGCAAGAAACTGCAGTTTACCAAGCCCAAACCTGCCCAAAGCTTAAGTTCCCACCATTTGTGGACATAAAAGATGAACAGTGCCTCACAATGGAAAAGTAAAAGAAGTTAATTTTTCATAGATGTCTTAAAACCCACAAGGTTTATTACCCACAAGGTAATGGCAAATCAAAGTGTTCATAGCATGATACAGTTAACCTGTATTTGCCTTTGTCAAACTTTCTCAACAAATTAACAACCCAAACCAAATACCTACCTGGAAATAAAGGTTTAATGATATTTTTAGTTACAAAACATTTTCTACAGATCAAAAAAACCCACAAAGGAACCCAAAACAACACAACCCTATGTGCAACACTTGCCATTAGCTTTGTTCCACACACCGGGAGCAAATGCATGAGCAACACCAACAAACCACAGGATGCTGGTTGTCATCTGCAGAAACAGTAATTCCTACAGCCCCTACTATTTGAAACATCAAACAAACTCACGTAAGTGTAACCAGCCGAGTGAAAAAGAGACGCATTTTAACACTCCCTAACTCCAGCCCAAGGAGAGCTCCGCCCTGGGTGAAACCAGCCCAGCCCGCTGGCGGCCAGCAGCTCGGGAAGCACGTGATAGCATCACCTCCGTGAGCCATGGGGCTGCACTGCCGACAGATCCGACAGATCGCACGAGGCACATTTCAGCAGAGGTGGCACAGGAACACACTGCCAAGAGCTGTTCTGCTCACAGACAAAGCAAGGCTGCAATACCTGAGTCAGGAAAGAGATCTTAAAAATGCTTTCCTACTACTTGAAATTCAGGTTCTCGTCAAGGCAGACTCTGGAAGCTTTTACTGGCTCCATAAAGCATGCAAGTTAACACCACTTCCAAGGTTTTGATGCTCTTAACAGAAGACATTGAGTAAACACACGGTATGTTTAGGATTCATCACTGTATGTCCCACCAGGTGAGAGTCAAGGAAGTTTCTGACCCGGGGGCCGAGATGAAGAATACCAGCAGGAGCAACCTGTGGAGCACGTGCCAAGAGCTCGGCAGTCAGTAAGGCATGCCCAATGCCCGGGGCTCTGCCTCCTGCCACGCACGGCTGTCCAGCAGCTGCCAGCCCCGTACGGAGCTCTGAGTGTGCGCCCTTTGCTGTGCTGTGCTGCAGCATGCAACGCCTGAACAGGCTGTGAAAGCCCCGAGGTAAAGTCAGGGTGAGAGCAGGAAGGTGCAGCAATCTGACTGAACAGCCCAGCTGATGTGCAGACACAAGGAAAGCAGCTTCAAGAAAAGTTCAGAAAGATAACATATCTCACATGCCATGGAAGTAACAACAGTATGTATCAATAGAGTTATGCTATCTCAGCTTCTCACCTCTCCAAGGCATTAGCTTCAGACATCATCCTGGAATCCAAACTTAACCCATTTCACTGAAATAGAGGGTACTTTTGACACCCTCAGGCTAACACCGTCCACTTTTCCAATACCTTCACTTGCTCTCAATAGACTACACTGGGGACTAATGCCTTAAACACCTTTTGAGAAGGTAACAGTATTAGTGTTGGGGGAAAAAAACCAAAAAACAAACCACCACAAAATACCTGTGTAGTTACCTTAGTGTTTGAAACAAGGAAAAAATCTCACTGCATAAGAGCGGTTCGAGGACAGAAAAATGCCTTAGCAAAAACTTCTACGCTTGATGCAGTAAAAACCTTATTTCAATCCCATTCTAGAACTAAGTGAATTCAGAGAGTTGCATTCAAGAATCACTAACTCTTAACGCCTAACAGTTATGACTTTCATTTTTTCAATCATATTTGAGAATGACACCTAGAAAAATAAAATAATAGAAGCCCGGTTGTGGAGCAGTGGGAATTAGATCCCTTCATTACACAGAGCTCAGACTTGTGGAGAACACTGACAGCTGGCTACTTCAAGATGCTGTATAGGCCAAAGAATGCCCAAATCCCCAAACTAAGTCAACTGTTGAAAATACTGATTGCTTAGCAGGTCTAACTGATAACTAACAGTAGATACAGTTAGCCACTACCATTGGAAATGTGTGCAATTCAGTATTCATAACATTTATAACATAAAATAAACTGAACAGATTCATGTCACCACTACCTCCTTGGCGGCAGAAGGCAGGTTTAGTGAATGCAACAGAAGCACGTGTGTATACTAAGACAGAAAACAACGGTGCATGTACACACACACACACACACACACACACACAATCTCATGCCCAAGCACCTGCTAGTTTTACTGATAAAGAAATCTGAAGTGAATATTAACTTAAGAAGGAAGGCAATTAAAAAGTACCCCCTGTTCCTATTAAAAAGAAATACCAGTGTATGTTAAGCAGAGAACTTTCTTGCCATTTTTAAATTAGCACCAGGTTAATTTTATTTTAAAAGTTCTTGGTTCACCGCATTTTGGTGCATGGCTGCTCAACTGTGAACAACCCCTGAGCTGCTGAGGATAGCCTCTACTGTGCTATGTACAAGCCCGCTTCTCAGCTGCATCCTTAACATTTCTGAGAATAATTTCCCAAGGAATGTACCTTTCCTCTGTCCACTCCTGCATGCATAATAGTCAATGCACAGCAAAACTGACAGGAAAGAGCAGCAGGTGCTATGGAAAATACTGTGCACTGCCCTCACCACCACCACACTGCAGGAAATCCATACAGCACTAGGTGTGCTGGGAGCAAGTGCCTCGGAGAGCAGGTCGTGAATATCTGTAAAATAATAATATCTTGGTTTTCTGTTTCTTTTTAAACTCATCTGGGAGCACAAACCTTTTCCATTTTGAAGTCTGGGAAATCTTGGATCACAAAAGGCCTGGCACAGTTTATGTCAGATCTACAGCCACCTATGCCAATCTGACGCTGCTGCAGACACCACTGCTTACACACAACGGCCCACTTCAACATTTTTAGAAGCGCTTCTGGTTTGTGCCATAAACTACTAATCAACAACGTAACCATTTAGTCTCCATCTCCTGTTTTTAACTTATGAATTATGAATTTTTCCAACTCTTCCAGACACCATTTTCTTTAGTGCCCCTAACGACATGCTGCTTGCTACTTCAGACACATCAGGTCTTCTCTCTTCCTGCATAACCACCAAAAACCACAGCAACCCAATGTAACAGAATATTTTAAACCAAGACAAAGTTTTAATAAGAAATAACAAAGTGGCAGCTTTCATGATTATTTCATTTTGGAAAACCAAGTCAGAAATTATCATCTGTCCAGCTCATCTCCTTTTCACACAAAATTACAAGAACTTCCATTTCCTTGTAGTGAGCCAGTCTGCCTAAAATCGCAGGTGGTCTTTTCTTGCACCTCCAGAAGGAGATTCCCTACCAACATCCCCTTCCAATACGCAGGAAGAGAAACCTCAGTGGATTTACGTATCATGGGACTGGTCGTCCTCTTTGTGATCATCTGCAGTGACCCACCAGACCCTAACACTCAGTATGCGTCTGATGCTACCATGTATGTTCCCTTGCACAGAATGCTATCACCAGCTGAGACGTTACTAGCGGGCAATCCAGATCTTTTCCAAACTCAGCATCTGTAGCAGATGCAAGCAGCACTGTGTAAACACAAACACTATGTTATTACATAACTGTAGTGACGTGTATCTAATCCAATACAAAAACTTGAGTCTTGCCTAGTGTTATTTCACTTTAACCACTGTCATTAGCTCTTTCTCCTATCTCTGCCAGGATATTAAACAGCCATCCAGGTGCTGCCTGTTTCTAGCTGCCAAAGGTTTTCTTCCCAATAATTTTATGCTGTAAAATTAGGAAGGAAGAGCAACCTAGACAAGGTATACAACAACCACATAAAATATAGCATTCATTTTGTTAAAAACAAACGAAGAGCTTCATCAATTTCAAGTGAATAACCCATACTGTATCAATCCAGGACTCTGCAATTCAGTGTATAAATTCCATAGAATCAAGATCAAAGTGAGCACTGAGTATCAGAGACCATACTGCTAGGAGACTCTAGTCCTGCAGAGAGATGAACTCTGAAACAAAGTACATAGAGGAGAAAATACTAACCAATAAAACCCCAGATTTCATTCTAGAATGAAAACCAGGAATGTCTGATCAAAAGCAAAAATCCTGTGTCTGGCCCACTGTCTGGCTAAACTAAAATCAATGCCACCACTAGGAAAAGAAAATGCAGAGACACATTATGCTAAGTGGTATAAGAAAAAATAACTGATATTTGGTCGTCTATGATGAAAGACAGGCTAGTGAAACAATCTTTTCCATTACATATAGTTATAAATACAGAAGAAAAAGAACCATTCTTTAAATACAAATCAAAACCAAATGCTGGCATTAAAAGGTTGTGGATCATTTCCAAATAGGAGTTTACTGTATTTTTCCTTTTCAAAAACAAGTAAATAACGCAGCTTGCTGATACTGCAGGTCCCCACCCACCACAGAAGAGTCAAGACAGTGATATAGAATGACCGTTCAGAGATGCAGGTTCTTGCACTGTACCTTTAGCGGTGCTCTGTGACCAAGCCCTCCTCTTTTCTCTGCTCACCAGCTCTGTGTCTTCAGTGTCAGTATCAGCAGTCAGTCAGTGGTCAGAGCATTCCTTGACAGAGGACACCTGAACCTCCAGCATGCCCGCACCTGGAACCTACAGCACAACAAACTGGTTTGAATTCAGAACAGCTGTTCCGTACCACAGCCTCCCCTGGCTCCAAACTGAGTGCACCTTCCTGCAGCCTGCCACGGTTTGAGCGCAGCACTGCTAACCGAGGTGAAGCAGAAGTACCCATTTCAAAAGAAAGATCATTGTAGAAACCACAGAATCTAACAAAATAAAGACACAGTTCATATGAAAACACATAAAACTCCACATGAACAGCCAGCAACAGGGAAAACAGTTAATTGATTTATTTATGTTTTAGCAATATCTCATTTCCCATGACTAGAGCAAACTAAACTGCACTACATCAGGACCATCCTGAAACACTAATTCAGCCTATAAAAACAGGTAAACAGTTACCTTATCAAAAGCCCCAGGCTTAGCAGGTTGCAGTAAAAAGTAAGCAAGGCACACGAAGTGACCAGCTACTGAGTAAGTCAGTAGGTGACAGGGGAAACACAAAGTTAGTTCTCGTGCTGTAACACGCACCACCGTTCAGAAGCATCTGAAGCAGAAAGCACTGAGTTCTGCTCTACCAGGTATCATAGATGGACTCTAGATACAAGTCGAGGAAAAAGAAACAAGCACAGAACAACTCTGTAAGTGTTAACAGCAAATCCTACCAAGTGAGACAATTTGAGGGCTGCCTTTCTCTCCTGAGTGTGATTTTGCAAAAACTATATTCTTCACTGTATACTGTAACTGCCATGCAATATTGCATCACCACTGCTGTGTCTGTGGCAGACACAGGGAAGAGGGTGTGGCATAGAAGTGCCTACCTTAACTCAATAAAGCTAAACTGAAAGAAATATCTATGCTTTGATGTGCTTTCACATACAAAATCTTCCTGCAATAACTATTTCCAATTCCATATCTATTTTATATTCAGAAACTTTCCTACAAAACTAAATAGTACTAGGGAACAGACCATCAAAACAACCTGACCTGATTCCAGAAAGACATGGCTCACAGGAGACCAATCATAACACACAGAGCTGCTTTGTAGAAGGAAGAGCCAGAAAAGAATTAGGTATCTAGACTATTTTAATACAGACCTCTCCATTTTGTGCACCGCTTAGGTTCACGCACACTTTTGTCTTAAACATGAATCGATTCCTGCGTTCTTTTAATTCTGTTCTGTATTCCTATATACAGGGCTGCACACAGGAACACAGTGGGTATGTGTGAAGGATGGGTAACCTGCTTGTGGAGGGTGACCGTGTATGGGAGGGCACGGAGGTCTTTCTGCTACAAGGTATGTCAAACACAGACGTACTGCCATGTGTGGGTTTCAAGTACAGCCCCACAGCAGTTGCACTGAAAGCCTAATGCTGCGATTCACAGATCTGATTCCTTCCTATACAATAGATATCCAGCTGTCCCGTTTCCAGTTCAGGTATTTAATCTCCTGAAGTGAGCTGGAGTGAGAACAGTTAGAAGAATGTCCTCATTTTCTCTCTCACACTGCACACAAATGGGAAAAGTACCTAAGATGTTAAATGAAAAGAAACAAGTCCATATTCTTAAAATGGGCATTTCTACATTTCTGAAACAAGACTTTCATACTGAAGATGACTGTTTAAAACTTTTCAGTACTTCATTTCCTTAAACTCCCACTTTCTACGTGCCCTGTGTTACTAGCATCCATTCTTTGAAGTACACGTCTCCACTAAACCCACAACTATTTCAGTGACTTATTTGTTCTCTGCTCATCAGTTCTGAATCGACTGCTCCTGTTGTACTGTAGCATAAAGATTCAACTTTCACCATTTAAATCTTGTTTTTAATTGTTATTACAGTGCTACTTGCATTCTTAAATTCGGTTACTGCTAAGTTTACACGGTCCTATTTCTGCACAGAGCACCAGCTCTATATTATTTCTTCAGAACACACTTTCCATGAAAACACTAGTTTGAGAACGTGGCTTTATCTCACAAACAAAAGCACTTTTCCGTTTGTCTTATCAACCTCAGGCACAGCAACCAGAAATGCTGTACATTGCTGACTGCAAAGACCACCGTGTTACACGAGAAGTTTCAGCATTCCTTGAGATGTGAAAAGCAGAATTAGTGGCACTGAGCAGTCTGTTGCGTGGGATATTCATGGCAGACCTGGGGTTAGTTCCTGCTCCATCACAAGCGTCTGAGTCACTGCAGGCAACTACTTCCCTGCCTCTAAAGCACTGTGCGTAGCTGCAAGTCTCAGACAAAAATGCAAAAGGCAATGAATTAACACGAGAAGGATACTAAATTAACTCTGTAGACCCTTTTCAAATTTACTTCCAGTCAGCAGTAACTGAATGCCATGACATGCTAAATGTTAAACTATTTCAATATCTCAATCCTTACTCCAGCAATAGTCAGACTGCAACCACTGATTACTTTCCAGAGATGGTCCAAGTCCTGCTCACATATGGATAACTGCCTTTTTCCAAGCCCAGCATTTTCTACATCACAGAGACAAATTAGGGAGACGAGGCATTTGCAACATCCTTCTCACTGATTTTATCTAACCTGAAGACCCCCTTCTTCCACCAGCTCTACGCTGACGTTTTATGGAAAGCCAGCAACAGAAACCTCTCTTTGGAGGAACCCCTGTATTACCAAAAAAAGTTCTCTCAGCCTTCTCCGTGAAGATCCAACACCCCAGGTTTTGAAGCTAGTGATTCATATTCAGCAGGACAATAGCTCTCAGACCAGAGAACTGTATCTTCCTTTATCCCTATTGAAATTAATAGGGTTTATAAAAAATATGAATTAAGATGTGCAATTTCACTCCTTTGTATTGCCTGGGAAATGCTTCACGGCATACAAAATTGAAATCCAGCCATAATCACTCTGAAGTCAGCCTGAGACTGTACCAGAAAATAAAACACCAGCCATTACAAGTGCTTGGGAAATGACAGGTGCAGATATATCTTTCTGCCACTTCGTGCTCCCTCAGCACTTTCTCGATTCAAACATGACTACATCCTTCTCTGCAAAGTACTGTCCCCCCTCCTGTCACATGGTTAAATCAAAACTTAAGTCTACGTTGCAATGCTGAATCTGGAACATCAAACCCTAACAATGACTCACTATCTAAAATTTAACTGTAAACTTCAGTATTTTGTAACCTTTTTCTTTTATTGGAGTGTTACAAAGGAAAAAAAAAAAAAGGCTTTACGTTGGATGATCAAGCACTCAAAATTAGGAAACAATGAAAGGTTCACACTCCCTGTTTCCTCCTATGCATATTAAGGAACAGCCCTCATGAAATACTTACTTCCTCCCACTCACTCCTTTAGCAGAGCAGCATCTGTGCGTACCTGGAAGAACTATATGTGCACAAAGAACAATACTTCTTCTTTAAACTGATCGCCCCATTTAAAATAAAGCTGTTTAGGACAGCAGATGTTTTAACACACACAGAAGTGCTCTTATAATTACTGCTTTACTGGTGCCGTTTTAAACGAACATCCACCTCAACTTCTGTTACGAAGTGCCTGCTTTTATTAGTAAACTACCTATTTTACATGATTGCACTTGACCTAACACAAAGCCAAACTACAATTTTACAGTGCACCATCAACATCTGCCAGCCAAATCTTCCCCCGTCACACCTGTGCAACCAGTCTTCAATTACACCCTGGGCACACTTGCATAATCACAGATATCAGCCGTGTGGGCACATACGCAAAATTCTCAGCTGGGTTCACTCCTCCGTGCTCCAAAAAGGGGGAAGGAAAATTCTGCAAATGGAACTCATAACCCTAATGATTTATACACATGTACATGGGTTTATATGTACTTCAAAATAAACAATTCAGTAATCAAAGGATCAGTTGAGAAGATTTTCACTGCTTTTACCAGAAGAAACTGCACATGCACAGAAGCAGAGCGCAAAGACCAAGGCTTACGGCTCACCTGTATGCAAAACTGAACTAATTCACATCGATTTAAAAACCAGCGTTAACTAAGTTTGTCCTGTACACCTTACAATGGGGTTATATCAATACACAAATGTATATATAGAAGTATGTTTCAAATGGGATTTCCAGAACGACACCAAGTAAATCAAGAAAATCAAGACAATGAAGATACCTGATTCTAAGACAGGAGTCAGAGGGTTCAAAAAAAGAAAAAGAAAAAAGTCCATTTTCACAGACTGGGGAACAGGAGAGGAAGGGCCTGGTGCTAAGCTGATACAATGAACTAGAGGTACTATTTTTCAAAGAGAAAGTAGCAATATTACGTGTTTTAAGGGCTCTTACATATTTTAATAGCACTTCTAAGAACTGCCCGCTTACGTACTCCTTAAGAGCCTTCAGATACCATTACAAACAACTGAAGATAATGATTTATCTACAGTACAAAGAACAATCTGCCAGATCCGCGCTGCAGGACTCCAGGCACGTGTACACAGTGTGCCAGAGTGCAGCCCCACCACTCCTACGGCAAACAAAAGGAAGCTGCCACCAAAAGGGATGGCTGCGCTGCCTTGCACCCATTTGGTTTCTCTCTGTTTAAGGTAACACATTCAGCACATTCAGCCTTGCACAACTACACGAGCGCTTACACTGGCGCAAGGAAGACATCAGAAATGAGCTGGCAGTGGCAGGGCAAGACTCTCAGCTGTAAGTCTGCACTTACACTGATCCCAAGCTCCCCTACGAGAGGGGATGACTGCTCTTGCAGCAGCACTTGCTCTTATGTTACCATGCAGGAGGCTATTCTGGGAAGTGAACCAGATAACAGTTACCCATTCCTCACAGGTGATTAGTTTTCTCCTGAACCTGGAACTGAAAAAGCCCCACTGCACATTCACGCTGGTGCCAGCTTCACTGCAAGCGCTAACACTGGTGTCACCACTGGCAGCCCGAGCAGAAGTTGTCTTCAGTAGCACAGAATCCTACCCTCAGCATGCTACGACTTGCCCGGGGCTACATCTTCTGTTACTTCTTTTCTAACACTGAGGTGTTAGCAGCAACAAATCACGTCCTTTAGAAATAAAGCTATTAGAAAAAACACTTTTAAAATCCACTTCAAACCAGCGCATACATTACATTTTGGCATAAAGAAACACTAAGATTTACAACGCTTACAATCCTAATGTTTCAGTTATCAACCCCTTAAAAGGCATAGAAAACACAGAACTTTATTTCTCATGGAAGTTCTACAGCAAACAAACAAGAGATGACTTTACATACACCTACATTTCTAAGCTAAACATCAGCTCTAGCAATCTTTACATAAATGAATTTATTTTCAAGCTTTCCCTTCCCTAATTTAACACTAAGCTGTTTTGAAATACTCCTCCTCCACTTAAACCTTTTCAATCTTCTGACAATTTGTACGTTAGTAAAACGTAACATACAATTTTCCTTCCTATGTATTTTTCCTTCGACATTTCATCTGAACATGTTTGAGAACAACTCTTAGAACTGTGGCGTTCTGCATTCTCCTCCTTGACAGCATTCAAACAGCAAACACAAACACTGAAAAGCCACTGCTGTCTTTCATCAAATGAAATTTCAACTAAATGAAATTCTGCTCTGTTTCGTACTACATGGGAGAAACATAGGAAAGAACACCAAAACATGAACTTAAAGGCTTCAGAGCACAGACTCCAAAGTTCAAAGAATTGCTGTTTCACTTTAAAGGAGCTGATGGCTGCAACAACAGACATCATGACACTCCGCTTTTCTTAGTGTCTCAGCAAGGTCATCAGCTGTTACAAGGAAAGATACACAACTGCTTCTAGATAAGGCAGACAAGAAAGGAAACAGTCAACAACTGTCTGCAGGTGGATTTCCTGTTCTTTCCAAATCCATCTCCCTGCAGGAAGATATCCATAGTAATTTTATAAACGCATTTCCGCACGCAGAAGGACAAAGACAACTGTCACCATTCAAACTTTCGACTTCCTACTGAAAACAGGCGGTCTCAGCTTCCATACTCAACTCTCAGAGCTATGCTTCCACAAAGAGAAACAAGCCACAATCAGAAACGCACCATTTGGTTAATTGTAATCATCCAGCTCTTTATCTGATTAAAGCACTGGGGTATTAGTAACCAAATCTCTCATTATTCCTGCAGTAACACAAAAAAATCACCATTTTATAGATTAACTCAAGCGGGAATATATTTAAAATAGTTGCCCAGGACGTTACAGAAGCATAGCATGCACTGTGGATTAGAACTACAGTGTGTGTGTTTATATATAGTTTTTTTTCTTTTTCAGACGAAGCACGGCATAGAACTTAAGAGTATTAATGGAGCATTACTGCCCGGTTTGGTTCTCCTTTCCTAGCATAGCTAACATCCGAGCACTCTACAGCATGGTAAAAAAAAACCCAAACCAACAACCTCAAGTCAGCAACTTGGGAAGATTTGTTAAAAACAATTGAGAACTAACAGGAAAAACTCCATGAAGCTTGCAACATGCAGTGGGCATGCAGTATTTATACGCACCTCTCCACTGCTCATTCAGTGTGATACCGTAACAGAAAGCACAGACCAAAACTGCATTTCTATCACAACACTGTACTGATGCTGCTGAAGATATCAGCAGTATGTATACTCTGACGCAGTGTGAATTGCCTCCAACAAGCATTCTTATTAATAAAATGAACATGGGAAAACATTTCACTGAGGAAAAGATGTCTCTACTTCCAGTCTATTTTTACCAGAGCCAAAAGAGAGATCTACTATTCTTTGTTTTCCCCACATAACTAGTTTCCACTTTTCTTAATGATAATTTTCCTTTAAAAAAAAAAACCAAAGAAACAGAAAAACACACAAAAAAATCCCATAAAATCAATTAAAAGCCACCTCCTAAACGTTCACCTCAGAGAAGAAAAGCTAAGCTTTGAGCCCTAACCAATAGCTGAGATGGACTAGAGCTTGACAGCGTCTTTACAGTGCACTTCACTGTGACTGGCTTCCCGTGCTTCCCCGTTTCTATGAAGCACTACCTGCACTGAGGTACAGCAGTGAGGGATTCGAGTAACTACAGACAACTGCAGGAAACTGTCTTCACCCTGAGCATCCACAGACTGGAAAGGTGCAACACAGCTCAGTAACTCAGTTAGTTCCTTATGAGTGCCCAGAATTTCTGCTACCATCGATTCACTTTGATTACTCTGGTTCAGCTCAGCTTCCAAAAATGAGACAACTGCTAAAGCAACATACATAGTGATATTCTACTTGGCAAAACTTTGCCAACTTTAAAGCTATCAGTTAAAAACAAGAAACGCTATTACAAGCAGAAAAACAAAACAAAGCTCTTTTAAGAACATCACGTTCCTCATAAGAACTGAACATCTAGTTTTCCAGAATACTTTGTGTGAAGACCAGAGCTCCTAAAACTATTCTGCTGACTTCTTCGAGCGTTCAGACCAGCAGGATTTGCTTCTGACATAAACTCACTCATGCTCCCCCCTCCCTTGCAGTAGGAGCAAGTGTCCTTGGCATCCAAGTAGCACTCCTTCCTCAGTTCGAACTGAGCAGACAGCAGCAACAATACTCGTGCCTAAGTACAGAAAGTACTTCTGCTATTTAAAATATTTACTTTCCTTAGTTCACACCTACTTAGCTGGAGCCACTGGATTTCACAGCTAACTCCTAGTACAGTCTAATAAGACTACAGCATTAGAACCTTACCAACGTAAATATAGATTAATTAACAAGATACTCTGTCATGACAGGCTTTCAGGATGAAAACACTCATTATTTCATCTTTTAGAATTTGTGGGTCACAACAGACTCCTAAAAGCACACAAGAGATTGTTCTTAACCTTTTGCTTTCCTGCGTAACTTTTCCCTACTGTAAAAATGCTGAAGGTAATTAAGAACATCCGTTTCCATTGAACTTCACGCAATTATCATTTCTAGCACTCAATTTCAACGTCAATATTACAGCACAGAGCAAATAATAGAAATAGATACAATGCAATTTATTCTTTAGGCAGGCGTATTTTTCTGCAGCAGCTAACCAACCCAGAGATCTGAATTTTAAGTACTAGCCTCAGCATTAGTCTACCTGTACTGCAGCACCTCAGATGTTCTGGAAGACCAGCTAGAGGAACTCGGGGTTGAGAAGAGTCCCTTCCGTCCTCCTCCCCCTCTGGAATGCACAGTGCTGGCCTCTGAGTTTAGGAGGGAGATAAACAGCCAAATGAAACTATGTCCTGTGCGTGGAACATCCCACGTTCTTCATGACCTACTCCAATTTGCTACAAGCCTTCCTAAAAACCACTCACGTGCACCTCAAAAAAATTAAAGTCACTTTACCTATTTAACACTGAAGCAAATCCCTCATTATGAAGAAGAGGTAGTGTCTACCAAGACTAGTTGAAATAAGGCCTGAAGAGAGAATATTAAGAAATACATTTATAGTAGTTACAAATTGTGAACTCAAACTACTCAAAGGTGCCACCAGTTCACCAGTGGAATAGTCCCTCACTTCTTCCCCTAAAGTACCGTCTCTTACAATACATGCTGTTATTCCCAGTGTTTTAAGACTACGATAATTAAGAGCGGAAAAGGGAAAGAACTGAAGGTCTCCAGCCTTTTAAACGTATAGAGCTAAGCAAGAATCTGCCCCACGCGCTGCTCCCGCAGGACCTGAGGGGGCACGCAGCCGCCTATGCCTCCTGCATAGCCGCCTCCTGCACAGCCTCCCCCCAGCCTGCACGCCGCCCCCGGGCTCCCCCCGCCGCCGCGGCCAGGCTGACCTTCGGCGCGCATTGCCCGGCTCGCACAAAGCGCGGCGGCGGCGAGGCCGGGCCCACAAAGGGGCAGGCGGCCCCACGGCCGAGGCGCACAGGCCGCGCG
>JACDJE010000015.1:4550683-4561705 GCA_016647715.1 Pavo muticus | reverse complement strand
GGCCGCTCGTCCCCGCCGGTCGGCCGGCTGACCCCTCCGCGCTCCGTCCTCTGCCCGGGCCCGCGGCCGTCTCTCACCTGTGCTGCCGCTGAACCTCGTCGCGGCCACCCGGCTCCGCTGAGGGAGCGCGAGCGCGGAGCGGCGCCGCGAAGTAAGGCGACGCGGTGCTCAGGGCCCGGCCCTCGGCCCCTCGCGCCCGCCCGCCCTCCCCGCTCAGGGGGAACGCTGCCGGGCTGGAGGCGATTGTTTTGGCACAACGGCATCTGCGGCGTCACGGCCCCAGCGTTCCACCCGGGCTCCGGCAAAATGGCTCTCCATGCGCCAAGAAAGCAAAACGCCCGCGGCTGGAGCCCGTCCCGCAGCTCCCGGTAACGTCCGCACCGCAGCCTGGGCTGCTGCACCACACTCCCGCCTCTTCCCCTCACTGCCCTTGCATAACGCGGCCCAGGCCAGCCCCAGTCCAACTGCGTATGTAACTTGCAGCGCTTCAGCTGAAGGAAATCATGTAATTGTGAGCGTGCTTACATACGCAGTGCTGGATTGGTTATCTGCTGAAGTTATTCAGCGGTTTGCCAGAGGAGAGCCGCTGTTTATCTTACTTTCAGTAAGCGTTTGCCATCTCAATTTTTTTTTTTTTTAAAGCAACCAGAGCAGATTCTTGGCTAGTTTAATTTGTTATCCAGATGGTTCTCGCTATCCTACTCATTCCTCTTGGTGACCAGAAAGCACTTCTTTGTATAACATTCTCATGTTGAATCTGCCAATTCTGCTCTTAGTTCAGAGATTGTTAGGATTACTTTGAAGCAGCTGCCTTCAAAGTGCAGCACCACAGTGATGCAGTAAGATATGCATCAAACCCGCTATTGAAGAATCTTCCCAACTGTAAATAATACCAATTATTTATTGCCAAAGAACATCAGGTACAGAAGAAAAACTTCCTCGCTCACACTTTTTCACTGCCCAGTTGTAATTTGGCAGTGGTTGCTGAGCCTTCTCCTTAAGAATTCATGAGGAACTACGCACGTGGCAATGACTGCCAACCTGTAGTGGGGTTGTCTTCCTGAATACTTAAGGAAATACCTTCTGATTAAGCAGAGTAGTATTCTCCTTGTGGAAGGCTGTGTTCCTGAAGCATCGTGTTATCAGTATTAGAGGCTTTTTTCCTCCTTTGATTTCAATATAGACATAGAGAAGTCTATTCAGTAGTGGAAACTTCAAAAAAAGTTGTCTTCTGTAGACAAGAAGGAGAAAGCCTCTATAACAGTAGCAGCCGGTACTTTTAGGTATGAGAACCACAGTGTTAATCATTTGCAGCAATCTGCGTGGGTTTATTACCAAATATATCTGTGGTTAAGGCTTTGATCCTGCAAACCTGCACTGACGTTTTGCTTATGAAAAAAACAAATATTGATACAATCTCACAATCCTATATCAAATCAATGCATAGCTATAAGCATTTGCCTTTCACGGAGTACAAACTTGTTCCTTGAGTAGTGAAACTGCATTTTTCCTTACCTCTTTCTTCACCACAGCATCCTCTCACTTTGCTCTTGGCAACCTCAGCTCTGAAATTGTGCCCAGCTTACTGGAACAGACCCCATAGCAACACCACATAGGCCTCATCACAGTAGGAAATCAGGATAAAAACATTTCAAAGGTCACATAAGCCACCTTCCTGCTCCAAGGTAGAAACATCTGTGCCTTCATTATTTCTGACCAATGTTTGTCTAAACAGATCATAAAGACTCCTACAGTTGAAATGGAAATGTTAAAACTTGCCTTCTAAAACCTATTCTAGTGTTTATCTGTCTTTAGCATTACACTGTTTCTCAACATACATAACCTAAGTGTCCCAGTATAAATTTAGTGCATTCTTTAAATGCTTCAATGAACATACAAGCAGTTTTTCCCCTTCCATTTCTGAAGATGTGAAGTGGTATTTAACTTACTGGTGATATTTTACATTTCTGTAAACCTCATTCTTTGTTTCAAGAAGGAAGGCAGGCCACTACCAATTCCCGGCTCTCTAGATGACCGTGTGTTAGCAACACATGGTAGCATTCTCTTGAGACTGAGAAATATGATTGCCAATGGTTGCTGAACTGGATACTCAGATTTTGTGGCTGGATCTGGTTTCTCGGGCAGAAGTACTGCTTCTGAGCATTCATAGCAACACTTGATCCTGGCAGCTAAGTGCCTAAGTCCTAAGCAAAGCACCCACGAATAAACCCTTATCTAAGTTTGTGTGTACTATCACTGAAGCCAGCAAAATATACATGCTTAAATGAATTTTCTTTTTGCAGCATCTCAGAGCCCCTAAACGTAATGAAGAGTCAGTCATCTTGTCCACAGTTTTGAACATCCTATTTTGACTACTTCTTTTGGAATGAAATGAGAACATTTAGCCCTTAAGGAAAATGAATACACAGGTCCATCAAAATACAATTATTTTGAGGCTTGTGTCAGAGAAGTATCCAAAGGTAACAGTGTGCGCTAATTACAGATTAGTGATTACACACGATAAAAGGAGATCTAAGATAGTCATTCATAAAAGTAATAAATATAGTATAATTTCACAAGAAATATGCTATTATTCACCTGGAAAACATGTTCTATTTACAAAAATAGAAGAAAAAATGTTTTTATCTTTTTTTCTGACCAACTAATACCTTCCTCATATGTATCAGCACAATGAATGCATTGTAAGGATTTCTACTGTCCAGAATTTCCCAGTATCAAAGAAAGGAAAATGACAAACCTTCACATTTTGTCTCAAACATGCAGGAGGCTCCTAAAGGCGGTATTATTGATTAGGATGGAAGATCAGTTACTTAAATACTTAGGTATTTGTTTACCTATTTTAATTTGCATTCTTCATTTCACAGGCTGCAGAACATCTATATTCCCAAACAGTTTGTTTATGGACTTTCTGATAGCAAGGAAGCAGAAGAATAGCAGAACTACTTAGAGCAGTTCCATTACCCAAAAAAGTAAGACTGTTTTTCTAAACACTGTTACCTGTTTTGTATGTTTGGATCACACATTTTGTATAGTAGCGACATTTTGAACTGACAGGAATCCACAAGAAAGCAATTTGGGGATACACTTAAGACTTCCATATGTACTATTAAACAAAACCTGGTTTGTAAGAAAGCACACGTTCTCTGAAGTATGTATGATATCCTACTCCTTACCTGCAAAGTTTCATACGTATATATATATACACATATCTGTACAGGCACACAGAGTATTGCTGACTCCTGTAACTGCATTGATGGGTACTTAACATGACATAAGGTCCTTTTTCTCTTTTCTCCTGCAAGGCTGTCTCTAAGGTCTGTGGCATTTGACAGACTCCCTCAAATTTGATTTCACCACAGAAGGGGAACAAGCAAAACCTTCCAAAGTAGGAGCTGAAGTTTTAGAAGGCAAATAAATAAAATCCCAAACTTATTATTTTAAATAATAAATATTTCATTTTAGAAGTGATGTTATGGTAGACTGGTTGGATTTGACAGTCCTGATGTACCAGCTGACTTCATTGGATATCCTCATAGAAAATGCATGTTATAGTCTATTATTAATTACTGTGCAGCTATGCACTAAGTCTTCAAATATTTAAAAGACAATCTGAAAAAATACCACTGACTTTCTGTCCTTAATAATAATTGACTGATTTCACTGATGCCAGTTATTTCTTTAGGAAAACATTCTATTTTTTTGTTTTAATTTTATTAATTTGGTTTATTTACCACTTAGGACCACTTTCAGAATTTACAAGAGGCTGACAGAAGATCGGTTCTGTAGAAAGACTGAGGGAAGATGGAAGAATTTTTGGTTTAGCAATAGGCACAGTACTAGGGAGACAAAAAAAATTAAACAGGAGAAAAATGTTAAGTGCTTTTAAATAAGTTTTTCTTAGGAGAAAAGTGCCTTGTTACTCTTTAAATAATATACACACATTGAAGTATACTACAGAAGTATTTTCAGAACTGTAGAGTTCAGAGGATAACAGATCTACTCACTCTTCAGAAGCACTATATAGTTGGTATGCCTTTTACTTGCCTTTTACCACAGCTTCATCCTGATAATAGCCAGCAGCTTGACAATTTGTAGATATCCTAGCATATAGAAAACGTGAAATTAGTTTGCATGTATTTCTTCTATATGTAGTATTTATTTAGAAAATATATATTTAAAATCTATCAACTGATTGTAGGCTATCTAGCAACTCTGATGTGTCACAGAGTTCCACAAAAATATTTGTGATCATCATATCTCTAGACAATTATTACCTTGCTATTTTAGAAGGGAAGCAAGTGGCTGTCTGCCAACATGGCTGAAGTAATTCATCTAAATTCTGTTTTAGAACAACAGGCTCTGATTTTCAAGACAAAAGTAGCAGCACATTGAGCCAACACAAGCACTGTCCGCCTGAGAACCAGTATGAATCCAAAGAGAAACTTAAGACCATCAGGTTCTTTTCCAAGAAAAGTATAGCCATAAGTAGTCATTAGACAGAACACAATTCCAGTCAGCACCGACCTGTTTTACATTACAACTGCTTAACTAAATTTAAAAAGCCTTTAAAACCAATTAAAATCTCCTGAATTACTCAGTTCTTACATATTTAAATATGCAGTCTTCATTTGACTCCTCCTGAGTAAAGAATGAAATGTATAATTATTTAACATTGAAAATGGCTTAAAGTCATAACATTTTTGTGGACATGTACCACACAAAACTGCACAGAAATAAATTCCTATCTGTTTAGTGATTCAATAAGAAAATTACAAGATGAAGTGATTTTAAAACAACATGAAACATACATAACATTTTGGAATTTGAATGTCCTTAATAAGGTTAAGCAAGACATGAAGGCATTGGCAAGGTTTTTGGGAGGCTATGCCTGGGAGGAACAAATCCATCTTATACCATGATCTGCAGAACAGTGTAACTGGGCAATAGTAGGTATGCAGTTAGAAACAATACACAAAATAAGTCGTCTACTAAAAAATGATTTTAAAACAAATCTGCATACGTCAGGGACTATTACCAGATCTGGATCAGTTTGAGACAACATACACAGATAATCAAGCACTGGCTAGAGCTTAAATGTTATATAAAATGTTCTGATCCAAACTCAGCAGAATAAACGGTGTATGCGAACATCTTCAGCTAGCACACACAGGTTAGTTTTCCAGGAGGTACTCAGTCCTGTGCCAAGCTTCATGATAGGCAGTTCCCATGTAAATTTTGATATATTTTGTTGCATTACATTGTTATTCATGGCTCAGGCAAACAGCCAACATTCAGAGCCTTTCTGCAATGTTTCTGTCAGGAGGAGACTTGTGTAGGGCTTAGGTGTGTCTTTGGCATAAGCCTATTTATTCAAGAAATGGTTTCCTTGAACATACTGGACGAAAGAAGAAGAGTGGCATCACTTTCCTTGCTTACAAATTCTTGTTCAGCTTTTGTAAAATAAGTCTGACAGAAGCTCATGGCTGCTCTTCAAGTTTTCTGATAAGAAAACACACTTAATCCCCGTTTCTATACTTGGACAAATCTCCCGAGGCACATGATTAACACCTTGCTCAGATCCTGCCACGTTTACCACCTCCTACTGTTCTAGCACTCACAACACACATGAATGTTTCATTGTTCCTGTTCAGCCTTTACTTATTGACTGTACCCAGGCCCATGACTGAGCACAGTCACAAACATTTGTCAGAATAAGAGTATTATGAGAACACCTCCAAAGAAAATGGTCATACTTCCACCCTTCCGCCCTACCTCTCCCTCCCCATCTTCCTCTAACCATACAAATAGGGACAAAAAGTCTCCTGTTTTTCATTTTCTGCATGAATCAGTCAGAATGAGAGCACTACTGTGGGCAGGCTTGGACAAAGAAGCAAGGTTTGCATTCAGCTTTAAATGAAGGGAGATTAGGAAGGTTTGGTTTTGCTCCATAACATTTCTTCAGCAGACTTGGGGTGGTCACCAAGGCATAAATGCTGTAAGAACATACATTACGGTAACGGTCTGCTTTATTCCCATTCCTGTTCATGTTTAAAATGTATTTAGAGTCATTATCATTCTCAGGAATGTCATGTCACCGGAAATACATCAGCAAGTCATGCACTGGCTAAATATAACACCTTACATCAGGTTCTGGAAGCAGTACAAAGTCGGGATATTTAGAATGAGGTATCCTTTGTCATACAGCATTCCTTTTCATTTTGCTGGGAGTTTAGTCTGAGCAGACACCACAGAGCATAATGAGGGTTATAAAACTGGGGGGGCTCACCGAAGAAGCTGTCAGCCACAACAAAATCTGATTATGGGCTTTATCCCTGACACTTCTGATTTACCATAGAAGAGGGAAAATTACAAGAGACAACATTCTGTTCTTCACACCTGAGTACAGATAAAGCTTGAGGCATTATAATGTTCTTTGATATGTATACCTATTTTATATTGCAAATGTGATTTTTCTTGCTACTGTGATATCATTTACCATCATAGCATCCCT
The DNA here is from genome assembly GCA_016647715.1 of Pavo muticus. Taxonomy (NCBI): domain Eukaryota; kingdom Metazoa; phylum Chordata; class Aves; order Galliformes; family Phasianidae; genus Pavo; species Pavo muticus. Next base: position 4,555,173 of record JACDJE010000015.1, on the reverse strand, counting down.
TGCTTTCAGCTCTTCCCCTTCTGCCAGTACCATGCAGAGAGGCTTTTGAGTCACAGCCTTCATTTTACTCACTGAGTTCACTAAAATAGTGTTATCTATGGTCTCAAAAGAAAAAAAAAGAAAGAAAAAAGGAAAAAACAAAACCAAAAACAAACAAGCAAGTAAAAAACCAACCCAGCCTGGTTTGCAACAGAATAATTCAAAGAATATAAATGGCAAAAATAGGTTAGCCATCCTAATAGGTATGCTGACACTGAACATAAATATTGGCACTGTAATTTTCTATAGTAATTTATGTTTACTATTTTCCTTTTTCTTTTCTGTTATGTGGAGAGGACATCACTGATTAGAGTAACATACATTTTTCTTAATGATTAGCCTTCATTCATTAAAGATTAAGCACACACACAAAAGTAAGCCCAAAGTTATGCATCAACTCCTAGATAGCTAAAAATACATCCTAACTTGTTTTATTTTATGCATTTGCTTAAAATGAAAAGCTCTTGGGAAGATCATACATTCACAGAGCTGCCTGAGAGAATTTATAGCTTGTCAGCTGCATAAAGATATCATCTTCCAAAGTATTTTTGGTTGACACGGTAACAACATTCAATAAGATGCTAAACAGAAATCTTGTGCTAGCTCTGCCTGTATTCACTTGTGATACTGCTTAGAAGTTTATTTCTCTTGAAATGAAAGAAAATAAGTGCAACATTTGAACACAGAGGAATACACATCCTTTGTAATAATTCTGGAGCAAATCCTGCCCTGCTAGCCCTGCGGGGATAAGGAGAAGCACTGCACAGTGCATCCATTGCCACATGGACCCTGCAAGCTAGGACTGAATTCCAAGAGGCACACCCCAGGGAAGCACTTCAAGACATTATAAAATATTGTATGCCTGCACAGCCTTACGTACAGTATTAGGAAAGCCTAGCATATCACCATCTTGTTTTTTAAATAACATGCAGTTGAAAGTATATCATGTCAAGCTGAGACTGTTGCAGGCCTCTCTCTAGCTATGCTACTGCAACCCGTTCTCCCTTAAAAAAGGAAGTTTGAGGAGAGTGCTAATGGAGAAAACCCCTAGTTTGTTCAGGAGTTCATAAACTCTACAACGGGGGGATTCCTTGCTGCAGAGCTGTTGTTGCTGTTGGTCATCCTGCAGGTTTAGGAATTTTGGATGTGTGCTAGGGAAAGCTACTGCCATAGCAATAAAAGCAACCCCTGTATGGCTCCAGAGCACTCTGTTTAGGGACCAGTTCTGAAGAAATGGACTGCAATAGTTTTAAAGGGACATGTCTGTCCCTTTAAACCTAAAACTGTAGACAATTTCCACAAGCAATAAATTTCATCTATGAGCTTCCAATAAACAACCCCTGTAACTACAGTGGGAAGCCCTGGGATGTGACCTGCCCTGGTAACTAACCAAAGCAGCATCTTCCCCAGCTGCACATCAGAGCAGTAGGAAAACTGAGTTTTAGAAAGGAATTGGAATTCATTTGGAAAATCCAACTAATTAACCCTATCAAAACTCTCATCAGTGACTGTAGAGTTCCTATAGGGCTGCATCCGAAGTAATTTTTGTTTACTGAGAAGAAATATTTTACTGTACTCATGGTTACAGGAAATAACTCTATTTCAGCTACTACATCTGCTACCTCTCCTCATTTCCAATTTCATTTCGACTATTTTGTGTCCTTTTGCAATGACTGCTCCATCAGGCTCAACTTTGAGAATTGTGCACTTTGTTTTTCAGGGTGGCAGGTCTTCCTTTTTCTTTTTAGCTAGGAAGACCATTAAGGAACTGCTTTAACCAATGATTGCTTGAACCTTTCCCTCTTTTTTAACAGCTATTTACAATAAGCCTCTCCTTTTCTCTCAATATTATTGTTGCCTTCTGGATTGCTGCCTAACAGTCAGACATTAAAAAAGCAAAAGGGTATCTGGCATTGCTACCAAGGAGAAAGTACCCCCTGGGAATGAAAACAGGGCTGCTGCATCTGCTGAATTCTAATGGAAATGAATTTAATTTAGTTAGAGGATAGGCATTGGGGCTTTTTAGTGCCAGAAGCCTTCTGAAGTGTGTACGTGTTTATTATAAATCCTCAGAAACTATTTGAAATTTCATTCATCTTTGTAGCTTTCTGATTTTGTATCTTTGTTATAACTTGGTGTTTAGTGAAGCCATGATACAGTCCTTTCACCATGCAATTTTTTTTCAGTGTGGCTCATTCAGCACAACCTGGCTACCACCACTGTGAGAAACTGCGTGGCAGAGGTGGAAACCTGCTTTTGTTGGTAGTGCTAAATGCATTGTCTGAAAAGCATAAGCTTGCAAGTGTCAAACCTGTAACACCATTTAAGATACTATATCCAAAACCTCCTTACCCCAGAGAAGGTGATAAAATGACTTTCTCATTACCTAGAACGGAGATAAGTCTCTACAGAGTTCTTCAATACAAATTAAGCATGGATGTTATAGAATGCAGTCTCTCATGCTGATGGAGGAGGAGAAAGCAAGCAAAAAGTGAATCTCACCCCTAAAATTCTTGGCATGAGTGAAGCACTTTTCTAACCCATTCATTTTATATTCTTACTTTGAGTTTTGAACTGCAGTTGCAATGACTCTGAAATGCACTGTGATGTGGCTTAGAAGTGTTAAAAAAAACACTGTACAACTAACTTGAGTCAGAAACCCTCAGAAATGCTGATTGCTTTGTCTTTCAGATCAGTTGCCATATGCTTTTCTTTTTTTTTTTTTTTCTTTTTTTTTCGCATATGCGTGTGTTCCAGAAGAAATTAGCTCAGACCAAGCACTGTGACTAGGTACTACTACCCATACAGACACATTATTACAGGGAAAATGGCTTTCTTTTAGAGATTGGACAGACATTATTTCCTACATCAAAAGGATTATATTAACTACGACAAATTCTGAGTAATGTAGGCATTATACTTTGTTACTGATCTATGAAGATTCATTTAGGCAGGACTAATCTGGGAATACCGCCTTTCTAATATATCCTCTTTGTACATACAGTACCTATCTTCCATGTTCTAGAATATTCCGAATTCAGAAAGTTAGCAAGAATTTTGTGTCTCTATCCCCAGGGGCAGATTCTATGTATCGTGGGGGAGTGTGAAATTACTGCTGCACTTCCCAAATACAATTTGTGTGTGCATGAAAAGACCACCACTACGTTTGTTCCACTGCCTTACCAGTACCCACAACAGGACTTGGAAAAACCCACTCCTCGTGCCTGTAATTCATGGAGTAACCCAGCTGAACAACCATGACACTAGAATGCTGCTGGACTACTTCTTACCCTTTTGATGTCACATCTGAGACAACACAGGGAAAAGCGGCAAAGTTGCCTATAAGCAAGCTCCATGACCAAGGCGTAGGTACACAGCTCAGATGCAGCTGGATCAATTTCTGTGACATAAGACTGAATTGAAATCTTTGACTTCTACAAACAGCAATAGAGCACCTCTTCAGACTACAAGACTAAAGCATATTAGGCAAAACACGTCAATCAGATTTTCAGAGACCTTGCTCATACTTTCCTAATCTTATTTCATCATAGATCCCTTTACATAGCCTTCATAACATCAAGACTTGTTTCACATCAGGCTAAGTTGCACAGGTAATTATTTTATTAAATGTACCCATGTCTGTAATTCATAATCGTATGCAACGGTTTCAGTATGTTGGTTTATGAATGAACGTACAATTGGAAGGAGATTTCCTGCCCCATACAGCTTATTATATAAGATGGGAGAGAGAAAGGGAAACACAGCCGAAAGAAACTGGCAAGACAATAAAAGCTAGCAATATAGGAAGTACTTACAGTATACTGACATCCTGATATTTGTCCTGTTTTGTAGGTGTAGGGAAAAGAAGTTTACTGGGCTTTGAAGGAAAACAGTTTCACAGATGTGCAAAAGCTATTTTGAAGCATGAAAATCAAAGTAGAAAAATAGGATTTAATCATTTAGTACCAGAGGTACCATTAAACCCGTTCACAGCCTTTCCTTTAAGGAGGAGGATGGCCTGTTTGTTTGATGCGATACGCAGAACCGTACCATCTCAGAAATGGATGGTATTTCCAAAGTTATTGCCTAGGAAAAAGCAAACAACTTTTTATCAAGATAGACAGCAGAGAGAAGTACTAGAACAGGTTTGTTTATTTTGAGGAAATTATGATGTTAAAAATACTTTTTTTTCCCTGGCTGACATACTGTAACTGTTAAGAAGAAGTGAGCTATAGTTTTGACAGTCAGCCCTCACAATGTGGTTTCGGAAAGCATTTTGCATTCACCAGCTACAAGCTTAAACAGAAGAATCCCCTGGCATCACCACTGGCTTACACACAGATTCATTTATACACACTCCATTTTTCATGAGGTGCCCACATCAGTCATATAATATTACTTCTCAGAGAAGCCTTGTTGATTTTTCTTCACTGTTTTTTTTTTTTTTTTTT